>JASCZW010015928.1:0-19632 GCA_034211315.2 Aedes japonicus
CAACCACCTTACGGTTGATAGTTGATAAATATCTTTGCACAGAGAGGCTCAAGATCAACAAAATAGTGGTGAAATTTCCTGGAAAATCGAAAAGAAGCTGTTTCAATACCCGCACGGCTCTGTGAACGAAGATATGAGTGGCTTTACCCCACTTCCCCTTGTATTCTTGAATAGTTTATAGATATCATTGCTTGGAGTCGCTCAAGATCAATCAAATAAGGCTAATCCTATGTAAAATTTCCTGGAAAATTGAATAGAAGATGTTTCATCTACGGCACGGCTCTGTGAATGAAAATATGTCTGATTTCACTCTAGTTCCCCTTATATTAGTGAATAATTCATAGATATCTTTGCTCGGAGTGGCTCAAGATCAACAAAATAGGGCTAGTTCTATGTAAAATTTCCTGGAGAACCGAAAAGAGGTTGTTTTATATACCGCACGGCTCTGCAAACAAAGATTTAGCTGTTTAAACCCCACTTCCTCTCATATTCTTGGGATAAACAATTCAACTATGTGTATAGCATACATTAATTGTTATGTTATATATTCTCCGTGCGAGGAGTAACGATTATGATGTAGAAGGGGATGCTCGCTCATCACCATGAGGCACCAAGAGTGAACAACAATGTTTTTTGGCTAGAATGAAAGATATGAAGAGAAAGTTTTGATAGTTCCGCTAGTGTGCGGCAGGATTGAAAATGTTACAGATTTTTTAGGAAAATTGAGCGAAAGGCATGTATACAGTGGTACTCCAGACCAAGGACATTTTTGCCTAACATCCCACTGCGGGGTAGGTTGAAGGAGAACGGATCTAAGTCCGCCACTTCAATAGGCCCTGTTGAAGTGGCGGACTTAGTCCGTTCTCCTTCAACCTACCCCGCAGTGGGATGTTAGGCAAAATGTCCTTGGTTCGAGTACCACTGTATACATGCCCTTTTCGCTCAATTTTCCTAAAAAATCTGTTACATTTTCAATCCTGCCGTACACTAGCGGAACTATCAAAACTTCTCTTCATATCTTTTCATTCTAGCCAAAAACATTGTTGTTCACTCTTGGTGCCTCATGGTGATAAGCGAACATCCCCTTCTACATATGTGTATAGGTTAAACTGGGGTAAAACCAGCCATATCTTTGTTCCCAGAGCCGTCCGGTAGATGAAACAACCTTTATTCGGTTCTCCAGGCAATTTCACATTCGATTAGTCCTATTTTGTTGATCTTGAGCTACTCCGAGCAAATACATATATAAATTATTCAATACTATAAGGGGAAGAGGGGTAAAATCAGTCATATCTTTGTTCACAGAACGCGGTAGATGAAATAACTTTTATTTCTTTTTTTCAAAAAAAAATTACATTGAACAAGCTTTATTTGGTTGATCTTGAGCCACTCCGAGCAAACATGTCTATAAACTATTCAATAATACAAGAGAAAGTAGGGTTAAACCAGCCATATCTTCGTTCGCAGAGCCGTGTGGTGCGGTGGAAAAAAACCTCTATTCGATTTTCCAGAAAATTTCACATGGTGCGAGCACTATTTTGTTAATGTTGAGCTTCTCCGTGGAAAGATGTCTATAAATTATTCAAGAATATAAGGGGAAGTGGGGTAAAATCAGCTCCATAATTCCACAGCTATATCCGTGCGGTAATTGAAACCAGTTCCATATGACTCCCAGACAATTTCCAAGCGGAAATGCCCTTGTTTGCAGGTCGCGCTTACATGCGACAAAAGTTACAGATTTTTTCCTTAGTTTTCATCAGTTCTTCAGCTATCACATCCACAGTCGATCGATGATCTTCCAAAATCGTATCCTGTATTTTCGCTATGATTTCTGCTGTAGTACACTTTTTGGACGTTGTGAGCGTGGATCGTCTTCAACTTTTGTACGGCCACGCTTAAACTCCAAACCTCCTTGGTGAACGGTTGGAAATGAAGAAGAAGACTCCTTAAATACCTGCACCATCTTTGCATGGATCGCTGTAGCCAATTAACCTTACACAACAATGAATTTAATCACTAAACGATATTTGGATTCCTCCATTGTTGAAAAATACAATGACACGTCATATTCAAATGGCTTGTAAAAAAAGAATGAATTGACAAATCGAAATGAAATTTTGAGCACGTTCTTATAAACGATGAAATACTGCTCCATAGATGTCGCTTTCAAAGCTTCTTGACTAACCAAGTATTTCTTAACTGCTTATGAGCACATGTCAGTCCCTTGCGCTGGTCTGGTCGGCTTGACGTGCCACAGGGGCTCAGTATGGATTCTTTGTCAAGACCTAAGGCTAAGAGTGAGTTCCATTGTGGTTATATCACATTAATTAGTCTTCTTACTGTAGTTTCAGAATTTCAGCATGGAGAAGCTGGGTGGCATAGCCTGGGCAATGTTGTCAACTTGTCAACAGGGAAGTGAGTGGCTGCGACTGAAGATCGTGTTTAAGCAGGGTATATTTTCCATTCACATTTGATTGATTATTTCAGCACGCTTCGGGGCACTTTTGAATTCCGGAGTATAGAACAGCATGGCAGTTCAATGCTTGTAATGCTCAATTTGTTTTTCAGTTTCTCAGCATAACATTTTCATTAAAATTCTATTTCTGAACTTCAACTACTATTTCATAAAATACTGAAATGTGATTGAAAGCAGTATAAGATTGTGTATATGTTATTTACGTTAAGTGGTATTATGCCATTCATTTCAGACATCATCGAACCAGGTTCTTCGATCACTAAAACAGCTTTCTTCGACTTTTAGGATAGTCTGATGATTCTCACAAAAATAAAACAAATCAGATATACATATTGATTGAAATTTAATCTTTGTTTAAAGGACTTATTCACCCTGCTTAGCCCTTTTTTGCAGTGGCTGTCAGTTATATTTTGTTAATACGTTTATTATATCCTATGTATTACGTACATTACATACATACATTCAATAGTAAAGGGTGAGGGCAGAATACAGAGTGCCAGATTAAGTGTAGGTTGGATAAACGATTTGTAGTTATCTGGCACAAGTCATGAATGAAAATTATGCCTTCTTTGATGGAAATCATCAGACCGAGATCAGCAAAGGTTTGACCTTTCAAACAACGGAATAGTGAGCATCACAAGTACGTACAGTTTGATCTTGCTATTAGAAGGAACTCTACACCATGAAATTGGTGGTGGCTTCCCTATCACATCATTGCTTATGAGCACATGTCAGTAGTTGAAGTTCAGAAGTACAATTTAATGGAAATATAATGCTTAAAAGCAAATTGAGCCTTGATGCTAGCCATGCTGCAAAATCAGCTACTGTTTCTCCTCCTAATAAAAAACGCAAAGGAGACAAAATTTTGATGAGCGGTAGTCATTTCCCAGATGAAAAAAAAAGAGCAAATCTTAAATCTCGGTAATCTTCAAACAGCAAATAAGAGAAGCGTGTTCTAATAAACAACACGCGCACCAATCATAAAACCGTTACAAGCAATAACACGCATCTAAAAGTGCGGAATGCAAAACAGACAATCGTCTGCGTTCGTCTCACAAGATTTCCCGCGCTCCCGCGATTCGGTGAAGAACGGGCAAAGATGCTCGTAAGATTCCGGAAGAGATGACGTCGTTTGCCGGTTCTCAACATGCGTGCTATTTTTTTATTCGTTCGCTTGCTAACTTGATCAGAGATCAATGACCAGATTTGTTCCACATGTTCTAATCTTAATCGTTTTGTCTTTTTCCTGGTTGACAAATGCTATATTGTCACCATTTTTCAGATACGAGAAATAAATGTCACTGCTCCAAAACTATGCAGTTATCGTTCAATAATCGTAGATTATTCTAAAGATGTTTCATAAACTCCACTGAAAGGTCGAAAACAAGTCAATCGAACGCATTTCGTAAATCATTCCCCTCCCATAAAGGCAAATCATTATCCCTTAAACGGAAATCTACTCAAGCCCAATCGCACCGCAATCAAACTGATTTATATACACTCAATAATCGTAATCTCGACGGAATCGCATACAAATATGCGGACATTATACAACGATTACAGTAAACATAATCGTTAATAGTAAATCAAGCCCTTCCGATTCTGAGTCAATTTATTGGCCAACCAGCAGCGCGCCGCTTGAAACGGATCGAAGCTGATCTCTCTGAGACTGTGTTCTGTGCTCCGAGCAAGCAGTTTGCAATCTGAATGATCCCTAATCAAACCAAGACAACATTTCTTCCCTACCCCCTTCCGCTTGTTGCTCGTAAGAATGATGTTCTTTCACTGTTTTATTGCCGACTCCGAATCAAAATTAAGACAATAAAACGATCATAAAACGGATCATTCGCGCTGGGCTGCGATGAACCGATAACCTCAGGATGAGTGACTTTCCCCCCACGGATTTTTGTTCATCACCAGTGCTTCTGCCTTTCGTGAAATGTGATCGTTTAAATTAATAAGAGTTTCATAAAAATTAAACGAGCATCCGGTGGGAACTAGTTTGGTGTTTTCTCCTGAGAGGTTAATTTTCATATAAAGTAATAATCGTAAAAGGCAAAAAAAGAGCAGTCAATACGGTTTACGACTTACGCGGACAAGATCGAGGAACAGGTTATGTACTCCCTTGGGGGCTGCAAAATTAGTGTCCACACTCACGGTCGATTAGCGTTGGACGTTAATTTGAACAACACTTGACAAATTGTCTACCAGATCGTAAACTTTCCATTTCCGGAGACATCGCTTTCAGCACTCGCAGATGAAACAGTTTCCCGCTGGAGCTTCTTTCCTGTCCGGAAATGTCAACACTTTCATCAACAAAATAACCTCTTGACTGCTCAATCGAAAAACCTTCACTTTGACGAACAATTAATCTCAAGATCACTCTACAATGCCGAGTGGTGTTCCACAACGCAACCCTACTCTATAATCGTCAACTCGAGTGGATAAGCGTCTACCTCCGGCTGCCCTCGTACCGACTACAAAGACTACAATAATTCCCCTTTTCTGCCTTCCACGGCACACTGCGATCAAGGGCCATCATCGATTCGTGTCTGAATTAAATATTTATTAAATATCGACACAAGAAAAGCAAACTTATCGCCAAAGACTGCATGAGACTGCAGTTTACCTTCGATGCGTTCGCTCCGTCCGTCCGAGCCTATCCTTTCGGTCATGAGAATGCATTTTGTTTTCCTTTCATACCTTTCTTCGATGTTTTCTCCACCCATTCCAATGCCATTCGTTTTATCTCTCGTTTCATTCAGGTTTGCACTTTAAACATTCAATTGGGAATCGAGCTGAGTTGGGGTATGGGTGAGCGGAAGAGGTACGTGGAATTCGATTCCATTCATGACCATTGAACACGATTGCGTTCGGTGGATCTGCGTTCATTAATTCCTGCTGAAGTCCTCGTATACTCTTTTGATTGCTGAAGATTAGTTTTGTAATATATAATTTGAACGTCGAGCATGATTTAAGTCTTTTATATCTCGGATGATCAGGGTCTTATATCAAAATGAGGTCCAACAAAATAACGAAAGTCAAACAACTCTAGTGGCATACTTTAAGGTAATCGTTGCTTTTTTGTCACTCGTTTCAATTACAACTAAGAAGCTGAAAATTTTAATAGTCTTTTTTTTTCATGTCCACTTTTCAATGCAGAGGTTCTGTACTGTAATTTTTAAAGTCCGATCAACGGCCTTTATTCCAGTGAAAGATCACCATTAAAGCCTGTCTACGATTAATTTCGGACACTTTTCTTTCAGTGTAGATTTCGAATTATTTTACGGATCCCTGAAATGACAGCTAAAACTCTTCTCTTTATTTCGTGCTACAAAATGTTTACATTCTTGTTACATTCGGTAAGATGGCGTCGAGGCAAGTGGAAGTGCGTGAACGCATTTCGTACGAAAGGCAGCAACATCCGAATTTATTGGTACGCGATCTTGCCAAGAAACTAAAGCTACCGAAAAGTACCGTGTTTTGTGTTTGCAAATCGTTTGACCAGCGCTTGACTGTGGATCGGAAGCATGAAAGTAGAACAAATCGAAAAGTATGCTTCCGACAAATGGACAAGAAGGTTGTTGGGGGGAACGTGCCGAACAATGGTTGCGACGTCCAGCAAGTACACCTCAGGATCCTTAGAAGGATCCTCGCATCAGAGTAGCCGTTGCGCATTACGATCCTCCGGTCGAATCTGAATTTGGTGAAACATCTCCTTCAAATCCGCGCATAAGGCGATTCGCTTTTCCCGGAACCCGTAGAGAACGTCCAGTAATGTCCTGAGAAAATCTGGTCATTTCAGCAGCATCGATGCCATCTACCTTTGCCGCCGCATCAAAGAAAATGCGAGTTTCGGACGGCTTCTTGGGGTTGAAAACCACACCTAAGGGTAGATACCATGTGTGCCTTGGATCAGAACCATCGAGTTCCTTTCACGTCGCTTTGTGGATGTCTCCGTTCTCCTTATACTCAGACAGCTGTCTCCTCGCGCTTTCTCCGATAACAGAGTCGTTCTGGATACGCTTTTCTAGACACTGCAACCGCCGAACTGCGATTTGATAGCTGTCCGGGAACTCAAAACAGTCGTTCTACCATAAAAGTCCAGTTTGAAAACGATTTCCGATACGCTTCGTGGTCTCCCGTAAGATCCGATTAGCTCGTTGAACCTCTCCTGACTCTGGACGCGTTACTTCCATTACTCTTAGGCTGTCTACCGAAAAGAACTGCTCCACGAGGTCGTGAAGCGCTTGATCGGTCTCCTGGCATTCGCAAAGGTGGAAAGTGTGAACTCTGTCCTCGGTCCGTTCTTGACTGGATCCGTAAACCGTCCATCCCAATCGTGTCTTCGCTGCAATGGGTTTTCCTGGTTGACCATCACGTAGCTTCAGCGTAGATGTTACGTGCGCATTATCATTCCCGATGAAGATGCGAGGCTGGACGTTCTCGTAATCGTCGACCGGTAAACCTCTCAGATATGGGAATGACTCCACGAACTCCGCATACCGTAATGACTGCCTGGGTAAGTCCAACTTGCTCACTGTGCGCACGTCGGACAAGGTGTGTCTCATCGAGCTCGTACGTCCTGCGATCTCCAAACCGACACGTGCTGAATTAGCCTCTGTCCTCTTCACATTCGACGTCCACTGCAGGCACAATGGTTGACTTTCTCCAACGACATCTAGCTGTTTTACTACCTCTTCGTCGACCAGAATTTTCTCCGAACCGTCGTCCAGTGTTACAGGAATGATCCGAAACAGCGTTGTTTTCCCAGTGAAATGGTGATTTGTGGCGATTTTGGAACTACTCGGCTTTGGTTCTGCAGATTCTTGCAAGTTTTCGCCTCTATCCTTGGGATTGTCTCCTATTGGATTTCTATCCCGTTTACCTCGCTTGTCCTCATCTCCATTCTTCTTTGTGTCCCGTTGTTCCTCCTTCGAGTGCAACAACGGATGATCCCGTTGCTGGCACCCATCGACATCGCATTGTTTGCGAATCTTGCAAGGCCTTCTTCCATGTGCGCCATAACAAAGGCGACACGATCTGAGCTGTTGTATCGTCTTCCAACGTTCCTCGACGTTGGACGATAAGACCTACATTAAATGGATGGACGATGAGACCTACATTAAAGCCGGCACCAAACAAATGCCAGGACAGGAACACTACGTCGCCACCTCTAAGTTGGCCGTTACCAAGAGTGTACGGAAGAAGAAACTGTCGAAATTCGCCAAAAAATTCCTTGTCTGGCAAGCGATCTGCGGATGTGGCAAAATGAGTCAGCCCTTCATCACCTCTGGGACCGTCAACGGACAAATCTACAAGGACGAATTCCTCCGAAAACGACTTCTGCCCTTCTTGAGATCTCACGATGGCCCGACACTGTTTTGGCCGGATTTGGCATCTTGCCACTATGCCCACTGATAATAATGTAGTTTTTGTACCAAAAGACGTCAACCCTCCAAGCACTCCGGAACTTCGCCCAATTGAAAAATTTTGGGCAATCATGAAGGCAAACCTCGTTAAAACTCCAAAACTGATAGAAAATGAACTTGAACTAAAGAAAGTGTGGTTAAAAGTAAGTAAGCAAGTCGGTCCTATCATTGCCCAAAATTTGATGAGAGGGGTCAAGGCAAAGGTGCGGGCATTTGGGTTGGGAAAAGAGGTTCAATAAACCAATGATGTCAAAACTTAACCATTTAGTAGTACTTTATTTCCAGAAGGTTTGAAAAGAATCGGGCTAAAGGAATATTTTTGGTGACCTATTTTGTGTGTCCAAATTTCATCTAATACAGTCTTTACAATATTAATAAGTAATAAACTTTTTCTTCCTGAACTTATTCAGATTCAGGATGTTCTAGATCATCAATAAGACCTTAACCTGATATGTTTTTAATTTTTTTCAGATTCAAGATTTAATGTAGAAGAAATTTGCGGAAGACAGTGTACACTTTTATTAAGTCTGTGATTTTATACAGCCATTTTCCTTTCGGTTTCACACATGACCCATTAGGACTGAAGAGGTTTATATGCATTTTAAGACAAGGCTTAACATTTAGGAATTTTTTGATACATTTGGGGCCCGGAATCAACAGTGTTTTCTATTGAAATTTATGCGTAGAAATATTTGCAATCCATTAGTGCAAACATTTTGAACATTTGTTTGAGAAATGACTGAGATATTAATGCTCAAAACCCGACCACTTTTCATGACGGTCGCAATGCAATATCTATTTAAATTGTATCACAGTATAGAAAACAAAGACGTAGTCCTATGCAAAATGACAATTATTTGATGTTTTGTGAGCATTAGATCGAAACAATAACTTGCTATTCAGGGTGAACCCAAGGTAGACTACTCCCTCCAACCAGTCGATTGATATGCTACTGAGGTGAAGGCGGAATGAGTCGAGGTGGCTTTGAGAACTGAAAAAGATTTGTGTTGATTTTTGTTACATTGATAAGTATTCGATATAATAAAAATGAGTTGGGGTTTCCTTTGTCACGATTTAACTCACGAGCGGAAAGACCGATCGGCATGAAATTTTGAATGCAGAGATTTTTGGGGCCGCAAAATAATCTTATGATGGTTTGAGACCCCTCCCTTTACTGGAAAGGGGGGCTCCCATACAAATGAAACACAAATTTCTACACAACTCGAGAACTAATCAAGCAAAAGAAACCAAATTTAGCATGTGTGAGTTTTTGAAGGCAAAAAAGGTTTTTATGGTAGCTTGAGAACCCTCCCCATCATAAAAGGGGGGCTCCCATACAAATAAAACACAATATTCTGCATAACTCGGGAACCAATCAAGCAAACGGAACGAAATTTAGCATGTGGTGGTTTTTTAAGACAAAAAATGTTTCTATGTTGGTTTGAGACCCCTTCCCATCCTAAAAGGGAGGAGGGGAGGGCTCCGATACAAATGAAATACACTATTCTGAATGACTCGAGAACTAATCAAGTAAATGGAGCCAAATTTAGTATGTGGTGGTTTTTGAAGACAAAAATTTGTTCTATGTTGATTTGATACCCCTCCCCTTTCTGAAAGGGGAGGAACCTATTCAAATGAAACGCAAATCCTTGCATAACTCGAGAACTAATAAGAGAAATGCAACCAAATTTCGCATGTGGAAGATTTTGAAGGAGGGCAATGTTTCTATGGTGATTTGAGACTCTTCCGTCATATGAGGAGGAAGAGAGGAGGGGGTGTTCTCAAACAAATGGAGCCCAAATTTCTGCATAACTCGAGAAATAATCAAGCAAATGGAATCAAATTTGGAATGGACGAGTTTTTTAAGGCATGAAATGTTTTTATGGTAGTTCAAAGCCCCTCCTCCCTCTTAAAAGGGGGGCTCTCATACAAATGAAACAAATTTCAACCAAACATGAGAACTATACCTACTGCTTTGCAAATTTGTATTCAGTGGTTTTTGGGTCCGGGAAAGCATCTTATGATAGTTCGAGAGCCCTCCCGCTTCTAGAAAGGGTGGGATCCCATGCAAATGGAAAACAAATTCCTGCATAACTCGGGAACTAATCAAGCAAATGGAACCAAAATTGGTATGGGTGAGTTTTTGAAGGAGAGAAATGTTTTTGTGGTAATTTGAGACCTCTCCTCACTCTGAAAAGGGGGATTCCATACAAACGAAACACAAATTTAAACCAAACATGAGAACTATCCCTATCGCTATGCATATTTGTATGCAGGGGTTTTTGGGTCCGGGAAAAGATCTTATTATAGTTTGACACCCCTCCCGCCTTTAGAAAGGGGGGCTCCCATGCAAATGAAAAACTATTTTCTGCATAACTCAAGAACTAATAAATAAAATGGAACCAAATATGGCATGTGGAGGTTTTGTAGGCAAGAAATGTGTCTACGGTGGTTTGAGACCCCAAGCAAAAGAAACCAAATTTATCATGTGTGAGGTTTTAAAGGCAAGAAAGGTTTCTATGATGGTTTCAGATTCCTCTTTGCCCTAAAAATTGGGGGCTCCTATACAAATGAAATACAATATTCTGTATAACTCGAGAACTAATCAAGCAAATTGAACCAAATCTGGCATGTGGAGGTTTTTGTAGATGAATACTGTTTCAATGCTAATTTCAGGCCCCTCCCTTTTCTGAAGAGGGGAAACAAATCTCGATCGCATACAACCGTTCAAATGCCCTTCCGCTTGTTTTCAACATTAATCTTTCAATTTCACAGCCTGCCGTACTCTAACGGAATTGTAAATTATTTTTCTTCATTTCTTCGTTATAGCAATAACTTCCTGTCCATCGTGTTAAATTATCTGCTTCTGACAGATTTCATCATTTTCTGGGCGCTTGAAAAAGCGCTTATGCGATGTTCATTTAAAATTTGATTCAATTCCTCTATCAGATAATATGATAATAATATTTCGGCTAAGAAGCATACTCTTTGAAGTGGAACTGGCAAAGAGAATACAAAACTCAAAATTCAAGTTCAATAGAACTGTAACAGTTGAAGAATAAGCAACCCAACACCCTGTGCCTCACTTAAAATAAAACAGGTCCAGAAATCCACCATTCCCATTTAAATCCATTACTTTCACTTTTCAAATTTAAGAAGAACAAAACCCGCTCATTTCACTAACCCACTAGCAACAGACTAGCCACCGGTATTGGCGCCAAGATTCATCTCACCTCGGTCGATCTAAACCTACGGCAGTTCACACCCAGCATATGGTTTCGATTGGGGATCTGCCGAGGCACCATTAGACACGCATGCCAGCACGGATCCAAGCTATTCATATGTGTGTGTGTGTTTGTTCTAGCGATGTTCGATGTTATAAAACGTAACGTTTTTTCGCTTATTAGATCAAAATTGGCAGCCATGATGAGCGACAAATTGGCGCATCGGGTAGCGTCTAGCGTCTGCGCTGGCTACGACCGATATTCCACGTAGCAGCAGATGATGCGATTTGGTTTGCCTTCGGCTGGGAAGTGAAAAAACTGGATCTTACCCCCTTAGTAGGTAATGTTAGATTTTGGATGCTGGTTGGCACTGTGCATACTCACTCATGGAAGCGGTGGAAAATTGATGCTCGATTTGGCGAAATTCAAGCGGCAGTGATCAATCTAGCGGGATTGGTTGTGCTGGAGTGAGTGGGAAAAGAGGGGATTTATGCTATCTAGTTGTTTCTAGTTCAACATAAATAGGAGCCAAGTGAATTGGGTTAGCCATCGAAAAGTGATCGATTACTATTTTTGTCGGAGCGAACGAATTATGCTGTCAATTAATGAGAACGAGAAACAAACGCATTACCCCATTCTCAGAATGCATGCCAGCTTTTTATTCGCGCCAGTTAATTGATTCGCGGCTACCTCAAGATGGAAAATGTTGAGCGATTCACCAAAGCAGAAGAGAAGAGGTAATTAAAAATTCGCGGAACAATCGACGAAGGAAAACAGACACACACCCATCATTATCGGATGTTGCTCTTTGCTCTCATATCTGTAGATCTTGTTATTTGCACCTCAGTCTTCCTCAAGCAATTAATGCTTATTTGGGCTGTACTGGTTAATTCAATATTTAAATACCCGCAATCTATTTGATCTATAGTTTAACTCTTGGTTTCGGGAATTGGTCATAGCTAGTTTGGAAAAAAACATCGTTTTTTTTTAATCGATCCGGCAAAGTTTGTTGAACACGAAATAGTTTAACGAAACATTTGAACTGTATCAAAACCATCAGCATACTATATAATATTTGAATGTCACTCGATTTTCATTCTTCGATGTTCTCCATGACAATCAAATATGACAATATGCACAGAAAAAAATAATTAATTTTAACAAGCGTGTAAAATTTCCCCTCGTGTAATTCCAAGCCAAAGGAACGTAAACAACGATATTGTTTGCAATCTTTCATACAACAGGCAAGATTTTGGCGTTATCTGGCTTGAATTTACATGAAATATCCCATTATTTTCTGCCAAATCTAGCATTCCCTTTATGTGCATTACATACCGCAGAAAATTCAGTGTTTCTTTTTATCTGTGTGGACAAATACAAATATGGACAAGCTTCTCTCCTTTGGTTTTGTAAGCTTTTGTCCACTTCTGCATGAGTTTTTGAAGCAATTTTGACTCTATCCCCATTCTCCGACAATCAGCCTTCATTGTTGCCCAAAATTTCTCGATCGGTCGGAGCTCTGGACAGTTTGGACGATTAATGTCACGAGGTACCACAATGGCATTATTTTTCTCGAACCATTGCTTCGTCACTGTTGAGTAGAGGCAAGATGCCAAAACAAGTGCTTTGAGTGAAACGTTAAAAGTGGCAATAAGCCTTCACGAATGTTCCATTGAATCATGTAACTTTCGAGCCCGACTTTTCGTTTTTGCAAGCCCTTTATCTTCTCGACGAGGTTTCATACATATACAGGAAAAATTCTTGTAGTAAAAACTACCATTTTACCCGACTACGCCTATCTTCAAGACTACCATGAAATTTTAGTCAAATTTACTACGTTTATGGTAAAACCTTCAACGTTTGTGGTATATTTGACAGACCTCATATTGATATCAACCGCACCATTGTTGATCTAATCACAGGCATGGTAAAATCAAACGCATTTAAAGTCAGCTGAAAATTGTTGGTGTTTGCGCTCAATTTAACCTTCGAAATGGTAGTTTCTACTGCGACTTTTTTTTGCGTGTACATACATTTATTTGTTCAACATCACATTTAGGATAAGACATAATCAACAATAGTACGCCACAATACTCGGTTTGCGGCTGCCACTCTCCAACCACGGTCACGCCCAATGCTCGCCAGATCACGCTCCACGCCTTCTTGTGCCCACCGGATAAGTAGCGAACACCAACTTTGCAGGGATGTTGTCCGGCATTTTTGCAACATGCCCTGCCCACCGTATCCTTCCGGCTTTGGCCACCTTCTGGATGCTGGGTTCGCCGTATAGTGCAGCGAGCTCGTGGTTCATCCTTCGCCGCCAAACACCATTCTCCTGCACATCGCCGAAGATCGTCCTTAGCATGTGTCGCTCGAAAACTCCGAGTGCTTGCAGGTCCTCCTTGAGCATGGTCCATGTCTCGTGTCCGTAGAGGACCACCGGTCTTATTAGCGTTTTGTACATGGTACATTTGGTGCGGGGTGAATCTTTTTAGATCGCAGTTTCTTCTGGAGCCCGTAGTAGGCCAGTCCGACCTTTGCTGCTTCACGTACAGCTCTGCCACCACTCCAAATGTTCATGCGATAATGTCCATGTCGTCCGCAAAGCACTCAAATTGACCAGATTTCTTGAAAATCATACCCCGGCTGTTGAGCCCGGCTCGTCGCATTACACCTTCCAGCGCGATGTTGAATAGTAGGCATGAGAGTCCGTCACCTTGTCGCAGTCCCCGATGAGATTCGAATGAACTAGATAGTTCACCCGAAACCCTTACGCAGTTTTGCACACCGTCCATCGTTGCTTTGATGAGTCTGGTCAGCTTCCCAGGAAAGCCATTTTCGTCCATAATTTTCCATAGCTCTGTGCGGTCGATACTGTCGTATGCCGCCTTGAAGTCGATGAACAGGTGATGCGTTGGGACCTGGTATTCACGACATTTCTGGAGGATTTACCTTACGGTGAAGATCTGGTCCGTTGTCGATCGGCCGTCAATGAAGCCGGCTTGATAACTTTCCACGAACTCATTCATTTTAGGTGATAGACGACGGAATATGATCTGGGATAGCACTTTATAGGCGACATTCAGAATTGTGATCGCTCTGAAGTTCTCACATTCCAAATGATCGCCTTTTTTATGTATGGGGCAGATAACCCGTTCCTTCCACTCCTCCGGTAACTGTTCGGTTTCCCAGATCCTGGCTATCATCCGTTGCTAGCAGGTGGCTAACTTTTCTGGGCCCATCTTGATGAGTTCAGCTGCGATACCATCTTTACCAGCTGCTTTGTTGGTTTTGAACTGGTGGATGGCATCCTTGACTTCCATCAGAGTGGGAGTTGGATCATTTTCTTCTTCTGCTGCACTGACGTTGTTGTTTCCTCCGTTACTTTGATCTCCCATGCCTACATTCTTCACGCCATTCAGGTGCTCACCGAAGTGCTGCTTCCAACTTTCGATCACATCACGTCCGTCCGTCAGGAGGCTCCCATCTGTATCCCTGCAGGTTTCGGCTCGTGGCACGAAGCCGTTGCGGGATGCGTTGAGCTTCTGGTAGAACTTCCGTGTTTCTTGGGAACGTCACAGCATTTCCATTTCCTCGCACTCCAGTTCTTCCAGGCGGCGTTTTTTCTCCCAAAAAACGCGGGTCTGCTGTTTCCGCTTCTGCTTATAACGTTCCACGTTCTGCCGGCTTCCTAGCTGCAGCATACCGCTGG
This sequence comes from Aedes japonicus, assembly GCA_034211315.2. Lineage (NCBI taxonomy): Eukaryota > Metazoa > Arthropoda > Insecta > Diptera > Culicidae > Aedes > Aedes japonicus. Next base: position 14,845 of record JASCZW010015928.1, read on the forward strand.
CGCTGCATTCTTCTCCTCCAGAATCGCTCTGCACTCCTCGCTGAACCATTCGTTCCGTCGATTCCGTTCTACGTTCCCGATGGTACTCTCGGCTACGTCGTTGATGGTTGCTTTTACTGTACTCCAGCAGTCCTCTAGAGGGGACACATCGAGCTCGGCCTTGTCTGGCAACGCTTCCTCGAGAGTCTGCGCCTATGCTGAGGCGACATCCGGTTGCTTCAGTTGCTCTAGGTTGTACCGTGGCGGTCACCGGTTCCGTACATTGTTGATGACGGAAAGTTTTGGGCGCAGTTTGACCATCACAAGGTAGTGGTCGGTGAGCGCCACGATAGGTCCTGACGTCGATAATGTCGGAAAAGTGCCGTCCGTCAATCAGAACGTGGTCGATTTGCGATTCCGTCTGCTGTGGTGATCTGCTGGCCTACCTGAGCGTTAAGGTCTCCTATGATGATCTTGGTGTCATGGCTTGGCCAGCGGTCGCACTCATGTTCGAGCTGCGCGTAGAATGCGCCCTTGTCATCATCAGTGCTTCCGGAGTGAGGGCTGTGCACGTTGATTATGCTGAAGTTGAAGAATCGGCCCTTGATCTCAACCTGCACATTCTTTCATCGATCGAAAGATCACCAACCGATCACGTGCCTCTGCGTATCGCCCATCACAATGAAAGTTGTTCCCAGCTCGCCTGTGTTGCTGCAGCTCTGATAGATGTATGATTACCTCTAAACGTTCGCACCATGGTACCTGTCTAACACACCTCCTGCAGCGCTACGATGCCGAACCCGCGGTCCTTCAGTAGGTCGGCGAGGATGCGGGTGCTCTCCATAAAGTTGAGAGATCGGCAGTTGCACGTACCGAGTTTCCAATCGTAAGTCCTTTTTGTTCGCTGGGTAACATAACTGGGCTAATATAACTTAACTCATTTTGAAGCACTGCCTGCCTCACTGTCACACCGTCTCAAAAGGTGTTACAAGTTTGCTCTCCTTTTCTCCTAGTCATATTCATGTCAACTGTTTTGTATGGTGTCGTGTTGTCTTTTCGTCTGTTGGTTATTTAATTCATCAGAGTCACGTTTATAAGTTTAATAAGGTGTTTTACTTATTCTTGTTATGTCTTCTTGATGTCTTCAGTCTTTTAGAGTTTGTGAATTTCTTCATCTTCTGTTTGTCTGGAGCCGCTTCGTGCCATTCACTGATATGAATTTCACTTCGCTCAAAGTCTTGCCATGTTTTGTTTTTAGTATACTTCCGTGATCACTTCTATATGATAATGTATGAGAAATATTTCAGTCTTGTTAATGGTTCTGTTGTTAAGCCAATTCCATGCAATATGTGAATTTTCTCTTCCTTCTACGACGTTATTATTTGCGCCATCGTGATTTGAGTAATTTGTTTGGCTTTCTTCTTCTGTTTGCTCTGTTGAGTTAATACATAACCCATTGCCGGTGCTCTAATAGCTACGTTTCTTCAAAACTGGGCTCCTAGAATTAAATAAGCAAAATACACTGCGCTAAAAGACCTCGATAAAAGTATAGCATCTAGGGTTGCCATTCCCATTTTTATCTAATTTCTGATTCCATACTTTTTATTCATAATAAATTTTAATCATTTTTATTTGTTGTTGAAAGCAATTCACAAAACAAATCAATTGATTGATACATCAAACCTAAATTTTTGATTAATATGAATAATGGATTATGAGATGAATCATGGAACAGTTCTTTTATGTGGTAATGCTTTCCGAAAGTGTTCTGATTTGTGAATATAAACTATTCCAGCTTTTTCAACGGATTCTATATGATCAAATGCAGCATTTGTACTCTTTGCAAATACTGTACTTGACCATTGATCACCATCTCAGAACTATAATTTTTATCGATAAAAAGTACTAGAGGATTTTCAGAAGCACTTTTTGGCTGCATTTTCGCTGATCTGGCAACACTTGTGTGCTTCTTTCAAAAATGGTACAGAACGAGACCAGTCCTTGGACCTGGTAGTTGAAGTTAAACTACCTCAAGATTTTGCCAGTGCCCAGGGAACATGGAATATCTCGTGATATTGAGAATATGTAAAGTAACAACCTTAGCCAAAGTTCTTCAGTAGTTCGAAACCTGCCGGTTGGTGGATAGTAGCTAATAATTATCACACGGCGTTTGACTGCATATTAAATCCCTGTATGAGCTGAATCTAGGGAGCCTCCCGAATAAAAAATTCTTATAGATTATCAATTGAATATATTGTAACCATACAATAGAATATTTAGTGTTTACGATAAATAGTATTATTCACAATGATAGGATGACAATAAGAGTTGTTGTTATCAAAATAGAATCTAATGTGAAAAAATCATTATTTTCCGAACAATTTTGAGTAAATTACTATTAATTGTATTGTTTCACTATTGTTGAAAATCCTAGCATTTAGAATAAATTGGAGATCTATTGTATGGACAATATGCAATTTATTATTTATCTCATTCACGAACAATAATATGGTCGGAAATAGATTTTAATGTTATTCTATATTATTGTATTGTAACTGTATGGTTATTTTTATCCGGGCTGTCCACCTAGCAAGTTGGCGTTTTTGACAAGGATGCTCGAATGAAGCAGGCCTTCCGGATAGTGAACCGATCAGCTTAGAATTATCTCACTATGCGGCGTAATGGGCATATGAACGTCCAGTTCATTCGAACATCAATGCCGAAAACGTCAACTTGCCAGCTCGTCAGGATCTCGAGATCCAGGTCGTACAGAAAGTTCACATACAGTGTGTATCACAATAGGTGTTACCTTTTTTCAGTCTTTGTTTATTTCAGCTGGGTTATAATTATAACAGCAGAATTGATTGTATCCGTTTTGAGTGTATAAGTTTGATAGCTTATCGCTGAAGATAAATAGAACATAACACCCCGTTCACACTACAGCTTATATTACGTGATATAGACTATCTTGATATCAGCATCTATACATCTAGTTTTCACTGGAAATAATGTGTATGGCATTTGATATCAAGACACTATATCACGTAATATAGATTGTATTGAAAACGGGGTTTAACGTAAACATCCACACAGAATATTAAAGGGTGTCCACGATGAAATTGCCACACACAAAATTGATTCGCAAAATTCGAGTTTTCATCCGATTGCCATCAAATTTTCAGGGATTGAGAAATAACTATTAAACTTCATTTTACCATTTTACTCGTATTTTATTTACAGTCCATACGCAAATGCCCGCACCTTGGCCTTATCCCCGGCCATAAGATTCTGCACAACCTGTGAAACAACCGTTTTTTGCATGTAAACCCATACTTTCTTCAGTTCCTCGACTGTCTTCACTACCTTAGGTCGTTTAAGAAGGTGCTGCTTCATAATCGCCCAGTACTTCTCGATGGGGCGGAGCTCCGGAGTGTTGGGAGGGTTGAACATTTTCGGCACGAAGTTGACCTTATTGTCCGCATACCACTTCAGCACGTCCTTGGAGTAGTGGCATGAGGCCAAATCCGGCCAGAAGATTGTTGGGACGTTGTGGGTCTTCAGGAGAGGAAGCAGCCGCTTCTGGAGGCACTCTTTTATGTACACCTGTCCGTTCATCGTGTCCTGGGTCACGAAATGTGCACTCCGCTTCCCGCACGTGCAGATGGCTTGCCAAACCAGGAATTTCTTCGCAAATTTGGACATCTTCTGAGTACGGACATGCTCCGGAACGCTGAACTTATCCTTGGCCGTGAAAAACAGGTTGCCGGGGATCTGTTTGAAGTCGGCCTTCACATATGTTTCGTCGTCCATGATGCAGCATTCAACTTTCGTCAGCATGTTGAGGTACAACTTCCTGGCACGGGTTTTGGCGGTCTTTTTCTGCTTCTCGTCGTGATTAGGGGCCTTTTGTACCTTAAACGTTCGAAGCCCAGCCTTAGTTTTGGCCTTCTGGACAAAACTTCGGCTTAGGTGCAGCTTCTTAGCCACATCCCGAACGGAGGCGTTCGGATTTCGTTTGAAGGCCCCAACTACGCGGTTGTGATTTTTGGTGTTGTACGGAATACTTTTTCCTTCACTTCTGGGCTTCCGATCGTTGGTCAACCGTTCCTCGAACCGCTTAATCACTCGCGACACCGTGGAATTCGCGATTCCCAACGTTTTAGCGATGGAACGATGCGAGAGATCCTTGTTCTCGTGATGAATGCGCAAGATTTTATCACGCACGAGCTGTTCTTTCGACTCCATTTCCGCGATTTGATCACAGGACTTTAAAACTTGCAGGATGTAAATAATGCACTATGAACTAAATCCTCCCAAATTTTCATTAAATTCTACCCAACGGTTAAAAAGTTAGAGCAATTTCATAGTGTGGCAATTTCATCGTGGACACCCTTTACATCGAGTTGGCTATGAAGAACCATCTGCTTCCTCATTGTGTGAAATCGATTTTTGGTGATACTACAAGCTTTCAGATCGAAAATGGCGTCGAAAAAAGAGCAAGTGCGAAAAGCAATAGTGTGCGGTCGCAATGAAAATCGGGATCTGTTAGTAAGAAAACTTGCAAAAAAGCTTGGTTTTCCTGCAAGAACTGGCCACAACGTTCTTAAATCTTTCGATACACGTTTGACAATAGACAAAAAGGCTGGGAGCGGAACAAAAACGGATCTCAGGAACCACCAGAAGGACACGAAAGTGAAATAAAACTTGCAGAAGAGACCAGATCTTTCGGTACTCACTGTGGCTAGAAAAATAAAAATGTCCTCAACTTTCGTGCATACTTCAAAGAACCGGCAAGTTATGTAGTCGTTC
>JASCZW010015929.1:0-19635 GCA_034211315.2 Aedes japonicus
TATTGCCGCTTCGATTGTTGAAGTCGGATTTTTTTTTGTTCCTTTATTATCGAGATTTTCAGCCCTGGGCTGGTTCATCTCCCGTCGTAGTCACTCAAATACCGTTTGGATAATTTCGTAACTTGTCCGGGGGTGAGATTCGAACTCGTGACTTTAGCGTGAGAGGTATGGATGTAAACCACTACACCGGGGTCGCCCCCTTGATGTCGGAATGCTATGCTCGGAATAATTACAGATTCTTCAAGAACAATGCCTTGCTGTTCGATCATGTTTGGTCCAGGAACTATCTCTTCCGTATCAGACGCCCCGGGATCCGTCTCAACGAACTCTTCACTTCAACATCTGGAGGGTAATCTACTGACTTGGCAATGCATTTCCCATAGTCAACATTATCAGCCCCGAAGGGAAATAGACCACAAACTCTGAAACCGTTCTTGATACTGGCCTATTTGATCCTTTTATCCATCGCATTTTGCAACACGCCGGGATAATGATTCAGTGAAAGATTCTCTCCGCCGTGTTCCATCCGCCAGCACTCTTCCAGGCAGTCTTGAGTGGTTTAAATATGGTGACATCCGCCGGTTGTGTTTGGAAAAAACCAATGTCAAAACTTTTCCAAGACCAGACCAGTTTGGTTTTCCATCCTCACAACTTCTTTACAACAAATTTCTTATATTTTTGTCAAAGAAGATGTTTCTGGTTGGAAAACAATAATGGATTGAAGTTACCAGAAGGCACGAAATGCGTCTAGAGACTCTAGTTTTACCAAATCCTTCAATAGTAATTCTAGGTAGGTGGATTAGTATAGATTGCTCTTGAAGATCGGTCCACATCGGCTCTTTAGCGTTGTTGAGTTTCTTCCCAATGAAAAATCACCATCACTCTATGTGAGTGGCCCTGGGTCATCCTGGCTGATCGTACAGATTGGTCAAAATTAGCTCTTATACTCGTAAGCAACTAAACTATCTTATACCTTATTACACTTTTTGCAAGCCCCCAACAGCATGCTTAACTTCGATATAAATCGGCCCAAGTTCACAATGAGAAATCACAAACACACTTTGTGAGTGGCCCAAACAGCATCTCTACTGTTGGATTACATTAGACCAAATCGTCTGTCAATCTATTTTTATTTACCTAGTCTTCCCAATCAAAAAAATATCATCACATTTTCTGAGTGGCCCCCAATGGCATCCTGGTTAGAATTAATTAGTAATAATGATTTGAAAATAATGTTTGCATTCTCAAAACATGAGCCTTCATCGCCACATTAAGGCCAGCGGGAAAATTCCATCTGACCTACCCTGCCACCCAGTTCCTTCTCGAGACAACAACGACATCGACGACGGCGGCGACGACTATAGCTCATTTGCAATGGTTTTTGCTCAAAGAATGGGTAAATTTTGCATACACAATTTGTAACGAGATTTCGCAGAACAGTGCCCGGAGAGGCGAGCTTTCCCTCATCCCTTTGCTCCTCACATCGCAGCTTTTTCATCGTTGTCTGTCGGTATCGAAGTTTCCGAATGAAATTTTCTGCTGAAAACCAAATTACAGATTTCCGGTTTACAGTTTGTTGCAACTCCTAATTACATTCGACTGGGCTCCAGTTTTTTTTTTTTTTTTAACTTCAACATCAGCCCAAAGCCTGTTGGTCGGTGGCTATGCTGTTAGTGCTATGCCGAGTGGGTGGAAGAGGATAGTTGGCGAAAGTCTTCTTGTTGTTAGTGCGGTTGCTTTTCAGATGATGCAAACTCTGAGTTTTTTTTTCTGTGCCGACCTCTTCCTGATTGCAAAGTTTTTTACTTGAGCATTGCAAACCGACAGCAAGGAATAGAGGAAGGTAGGTTAAAGCGTAATAGGGAAGTTATTCAAACTGATTAAATAGATGAGCTCAAACTCAATCGAGCTGTGTGTCGGGTTGGTAGTTCAACATGGTCGGTTGCTTTGAGAAACTTTTTGCCTCTTGCCTCTTTGAAGGGACAACTGACCAAGAAAATTTTAACGGATCTCCGATCAATCTTTATGGTTGGATTTCTCCGGGAAATGGTAGGAGTTGTAGGAAGGTTGATTGGAATATCTACTTGGTGATGGCAATGGCATTACGAGATAACAAATGCAGTAAAAGATTCGTTGCAGAGTTTGTGTTCCTTCGAGGGATGCGATAGTTCCGATTGCAGTAGCAACTTCGGCAGTCATACAAATATGTGTAGCTTTTGTCAGCACTCCCAGCTCAAAACAAACTTGCTTTTAGGTGAAAGTGGAGGGAGTCTTTTTTTCCATATGATTTATAGGTAAGGTTAATTATCACTTCGCGATTTTTGAGACTAAAAATCACAAACACAACAAAACAAACAACGCTGAAATTGCTAACCAATGCACAGTGGGAAAAAAATGAACCTAAATTCCCAAGTAAGAGAAGCCGCTGGTTTTTAAACCAGACCAAATGCGTTCCTGAAGGGAAGTAGGCTAATAAATCGATTGGCGCAGGTTTCATGTTGTGTAGAGCACGGGTAGTGGTTCTTTTTGCCCCAACTCTCCCTAAATTGATGAGTTTTCTCCATTCTGCTCATATAGTTGCAATCTCCGTCATTTATTTTGAGTAAAAATGCATATCGTTTACACACGGAAAAAAATGGCAGCCCTAAGTTTGAACCTTTAAACTGAAGAAATGATCCATTATAAATTGAAATTCATTCCATAAAAAACGTATTCATGACCTATTAAACTCTGGTCAATATCCATAATAAAATAGATATGATCCATAAAATGTATCAATGTGATCCGTAATTTATATAAAATTTAGCAATAAAATGTCAAAAATGTACCGTTATATATCTAGGGTATGAGCCATAGAATTGTACGGATTATCCATAAACATATAGCAAATGTTCCATAAAAGGTTCAATATCATTCCTTAAAGTTGTAAAATTGATCCTTAGAATGTAATGTTTGTGAACTTAAATATATACACATGATCAATAAATTATTGATCCCATCGTCAATGATCCATGATAATTTTGAAAAAATTACCACTAGCTTCTAAATATGGCCCATGGGAAATAAACTTTGGGCATTAAAAATAATATGTAGGATCCATAAATTATGCCACAATTATTACAATGTTGGGTTTATATTTTTTTTTTAATTTTGGCTACGGGGAAATCGATCCTTGACTGCGCTACTACTCAGATCTATTAACATGTCCGTTTCTTTAGCTATGCGGCTCAAATGTTGCTATTAAAGAAGGATTGCTTTTTAAAAGATTTTCAGTTTTTCAAAGAGCTGATTTATTTTCGCGATTTCACGTTCTTTTACGAACGGAACTGCGACACATGTTTCCCAATAAATTTGTTAAAGAGAACTCCTGCATGTAAAGAACTAGGAGATTTTCCAATATTAATCTCATCACTTTGCAATTCATCCTACTAGAAATTAAACAATGGACAGGTGACAGGATTAGTTAGTAATGTTTGTTGTTGTTATTAAAAGTAAGCAAACATTGAATCCTAGAGGGTTTGAGCTGTTTAGTGGAACCTTGTAACTATAAATCAGAAGAAAAATTAGCAATCTCCATTTACAACTACCTTTGCTCATCTTCCGACAGATACGCGTATTTCGTCTACAATGTGCAGACTTCTTCAGTGTCTCGTAGTCGAGTTATTAGTACGAGACACTGAAGAAGTCTGCACATTGTAGACGAAATACGCGTATCTGTCGAAGATAAGCAAAGGTAGTTGGAATTAAATGGAGATTACTCATTTTTCTTCTAATTTATAGTAAGCAAACATTATTAGAAAACAAACCGATCCTTCAACTGCCCAATTGTTTGATTCATCGTAGGATGAATAAAGGAACAATGAGATTAATATGGGGAAAGTTATTCTACATGTCAAATTTATGGCTTGATCAAACTGTTATTTAAGATTTTTTATAAAATTATGCCGGGCAAACGCTTGCCGTCTAACTACAAAAAACATCCTCCGTTTTACCGGGCAGATGCTTGAATCAGTCGTTAAATTGAAGACGATATCGGAAACATCGACCGCTTTCTACTTCCTTAGTTCTTCAATCCTCAACTGCTCAGCAGGCAACATTGATATTTCTAGCATTTGGAGTACAGCATAACAAATCGTGGCTACTATGTCACATTGTACAATATAGTGTGTTTAACAGAGGAGCTGTTTGATTTTTTTTTTCTGAGAACCAATGTTTGGAAAAATTGTAGTTGAGAAAATTTTTCTATAAGAATAATTTGCTACGGATCATTTATATGAGTTTATAGATTATTATTCATTGTTATATGGATCATAGACAATTTAGTTATGGAACATTTTCAATAATTTATGAATCATGTGCACGTATTTTAGTGCACAAATGTTACATTCTGTGGATCAATTTTACAACTTTAAGGAATGATATTGAACCTTTTATGGAACATTCGCTATATGTTTATGGGTAATCCGTACAATTCTATGGCTCATACCCTAGATATATAACGGTACATTTTTGACATTTTATTGCTAAATTTTGTATAAATTATGGATCACATTGATAAATTTTATGGATCATAAACATTTTATTGTGGATATTGACCAGAGTTTTACGGGTCATGAATGCGTTTTTTGTGGAACGATTTTAAGTTTTTAATGTATCGTTTATTAGTTTTTATATGCAAAGGTATGTTTGCCGAAAAAAATCCGTGCCCGGATCCGTGAACTGCAGTCATGAATTCGAGAACAAGCAAAAATACACCGTGAACTGAATCACGTAATCATGAACTAAATCACGTTTTTAGGTAAAAATCCTGAAAACGTGAACTAGTTCACGGTCCGTTTTCATTTTCGTGAACGCTTTTGTTTCTGTGCACGTATCATATTGAGAAACTTTACATAGGTAATTTCATGTCGTGTCTGGCCCGTTTCACCACAACTTTTTCCTTTTATTTGACTTTTCTTGTTACTTTCCAAACAGCGGCAATCGTCACATATTATTTTCGCTGGAAAAGTACAAATCCCCCAGGATTTCTGCATAGAAAGTAATTTGGAGCGACTTTGCGTGTTTTTGGATCTTGCAAATAGCCCATTTTGCCCCAACATCCCTTCAATTGATGGTTTTTCTTCATTTTGCTCCATATAGTTGCAATCTCCGAAATATATTTTGAGTCAAAATGCATACATCCGAGTCGTTATTCGTTATTATTGCAGGTTTCAAATAAGCGTTTAAAAACACATGATATAGAACATAAAATTGAGTCATGTTTATCTTTGAGTCTCGAAGTATTTACGTGCAAAATGTATTACGTTCACACGTAATATTCATTATTTTTAAGAGTGCAGTACACTTGCACTTCTTGGTTAAAATGCCGCCTCACTTGTGCTGTCTACAATAAGCGAGGTTTTTAAACACCATATTGTAAAATATGCACGTCCTTACGAAATTCGCCTTGCGTACTCGAGTAATAAAAATCGTTTTCTCAACATTAACTATAACCGCAGTGATATAAACTTACCTCAATCGGCGAATTAAGCCATTCGTCGGAAAGGACGAAGATTCGATTCTTTCCAAATTATTTATTTGTTCTTTATCGTTTCCCCCATATCTTGATAATTATTCACAACATCTAGGTATAATTAACATTTTTGCCGTTTTTCAAAGCAAAAACAAGTTTTTCGTTTAATTCTATTAAATTTTTCAACGCCTTCTAAGTTACGAGCATGACACATAATAATTCTCTCTAAATGAATCCACTTGACTCTTGTGTGATAGAGATAAGTTCTGAAAATGAGAAACCGTTACATAACATTCTCATATAACCTATTATAGCATCTAAAGTACGGTCGATTATCATGCGGATTTTTCAAACGCAGTTTTATTTTATGCGGTATATTGCGGCAATTGTGGCTATTTTGAAAGAATCAAGCAAAATAAAAGAAAATGCACTCTATTGGAATACACAGAGGTTTTTTTTTACATGGGCGATACGTTCCACTTTTACTATGAACCGCGTAAAAAAAGACTAAATATAATTGATAAATTCACATGCATAAACAGTTTAAATTACTTCGATTTTGATTGCATGTTTTACCTTTTCATGCAATGGTCAAAAAAAATTTGTGAAAATTTTGAGTATATACACCCGAAATGGTGATTTTTTTGAAAAACAGCCATACGATTAATTTTTGCCAAAAACGGAAAATGTGATTCGAATGAGATCGAAAAGTTGTTCCGTTCTGGAGTAATCGCCGAAAACAAACCGTGTGAAAAAAAAACCCGTGTATAAAAAGGCCTTAGTGTATGTGGATGAATTGGGGTAAAACGGGTCAGACACAACATGAAATTATGCCTGTTACGTTTCTAAATGTGATATGTGTAGAATGTATGCATTTTGACTCAAACTATATTTCGGAGATTGCAACTATATAGACAACTGACTCATCTCAACAAAGGATTAGGATACGCGGTTACAACCAAGCCCGACGTGGAACAGATCATCATCGACGTGGAGACAGCAATTTCAAACACTCTTCCGACATCTTTACAAAACACCGCCAGGACAATCACTTCGAACATTATTAAGGACGGACAGAAACAAAAACACAACAACGAGAAGGAAATTCGCATCGTTAAGGAGTTGAAGTCAAAGCCTGTTTATTACCTAAAAGCAGACAAAGGCAACAGAGTCGTCATCATGGATAAGGAGGACTACGACAAGCAGATGGCTTCGAAGATCAATAATGGCCCTTATAGGCAGCTTCGGGTAGACCCCCTACCAAACATGGTGAAACACGTGGACAAAACACTAAAGGAGTGTAAAGCAGCATTAGGGGATGCAGCAGTCCGCCTTCGCGAACCAAACCCCATCCTCCCCAGAATTAAAGGCCTCCCAAAAGTCCACAAACCCGGAAACGAAATGAGGGAGATTGTTTCATCTGTAGGATCTCCAGCCCATAAGCTAGCAAAATGGCTAGTAAAAGAATTTCAAGGTATCTCCGAGCAATTCCCAACAAGCTCAGTTCGCAACTCCCAAGAATTTGTACAACAGCTACAGTCATCAGGTCATATAAATGACAATGAAGTAATGGTATCTTTCGACGTCACGGCCCTTTTCCCTAGCGTACCGATCAAGGATGCAATTAACCTTCTAGAAGATTGGCTTTTGAAACAGGGGGATGACACAACATGGAAGCAAAAGGTGCGGATGTACCTTAAGCTGACTCGACTTTGCATGGAAGAGAACTACTTCACTTTCAGAGGATCATTCTATAAACAATTAAAAGTAGCCCCTATGGGAAATCCTCTATCCCCATTCCTCTGTGAACTCTTTATGGCGAATTTGGAGACAATCCTAAAAGCGAAAGGATTACTCCCAACTCGTTGGTGGAGATACGTCGACGACATCTTCGCCGTAGTGAAAAAAGACGATCTCTCCCTAATTCTTCAAGAAATCAACAATCTCCACAAAGACCCATGAAATTCACCCATGAAATAGAAAAGGATGGAAAACTTGCATTCCTCAACCTTCTAGTAAAGAGAGAATTATTGTCGCCATCTCCTTTAGAGTTTGAAATCTTCAGCAAACCCACAAACACCCAAAGAGTCATACCATACACTTCAAACCACTCTTTTCAGCACAAAATGGCCACTTTCCACCACATGATCCACCGGATGTTGACCCTTCCTCTCAATAAAACTGGAAAGGCCAAAGAATTAACATATATCTTCGAAACTGCCAGACTCAATGGGTACGAAAAGAGGACAATTTAAGCGATCATCAACAAAAAGGAAAAACATCTTCATAGGAAATCACTAACAACCCTCTCAGACTCACCTGAACCCCTAAAACGTGTATCCGTCCCCTTCGATAAAGACATTACACAAAAGCTTAAACCACGACTTAGGGAATTTGGCTTAGACTTAGTTTTTTCTAGTAGGCACAACCAATTAGCATCGATGTTAGGCTCCACCAAAGATTCAGTAGACACATTAGGCAGAGCAGGGGTATACAGAATCAAGTGTAAACACTGCAGCAAAATATATGTAGGTCAAACAAAGAGAACCTTGGCAACAAGGTTCAAGGAGCATCTAGCGGAGGTGACTAAGGCTGTCAAACAGAACGAGAAAGGAATTTCACATAACTTCAAATCAACAGTCGCAGAACACATCTTCACGGAAAATCACGACATAACGACGAATGACATCACAATATTACGGACTACATCTACACCCTGGAAATTAGACGTCGCAGAAAGCTTAGAAATAAACAATTAACAGAACACAAATCTACTAAACAAAGACCAAGGCAACGGTTACACATGGCTCTTCAACTTACCACCCAAACAACATCAAACCCGACGAAGCGGAGCACCCGCTGCTACACAATAAGTATGTTAGGTATAGATGAGAAGGAAGCGAGGTAGATATTAAGTACACTTGTTTTTGACTCAGGATAGGTATAAACAAACAAACAATAAGATAGGTATAAACAACATAATGATAGGTAAACGATTTGTATTTAGAAAATAGTATATAAACGGCAGGTGGCGAAGGTTTTCATTCAGTCAAGTTATTAGTACGAGACACTGAAGAAGTCTGCACATTGTAGACGAAATACGCGTATCTGTCGAAGATAAGCAAAGGTAGTTGGAATGAAATGGAGATTACTAATTTTTCTTCTAAATTATAGTTACAAGTATTCCTATAAACAGCTCAAACCCTCTAGGATTCAACTATATAGAGCAAAATGAAGAAAAACCATCAATTGAAGGGATGTTGGGGCAAAACGGGCTATCTACAAGATCCAAAAACACGCAAAGTCGCTCCAAATTACTTCTATGCAGAAATTTTGTGGGATATGTATTTTTCCAACGAAAACAGTTTGTGACGATTGCCGCTGCTTGGAATGTAACGAGAAAAGTCGAATAATAGGAAAAAGTTGGGGCAAAACGGGCCAGACACGACATGAAATTACCTCTGTAAAGTTTCTTAATATGATACGTGTAAACGATATGCATTTTCACTCAAAATAAATTGCAGAGATTGCAACTATATGAGCAGAATGGAGAAAAACCATCAATTTAGGGAGAATTGGGGCAAAACGAGCCACTTCCCGTGCTCTACACAACACGAAACCTACGCCAATCAATTTATTAGCCCATTTCCCTTCAGGAACGCATTCGGTCTGGTTCAAAAACCAGCGGCTTCTCTTACTTGGGAATTTGGGTTCATTTTTTCCCACTGTGCAATGGATGCTCCAGTGGAGCAATCAATTCTTGAAAATTTCACGTCTGAAGTCCTAATAGTATTTGAGGCTTATGCTCAGAAAACTTCGAAGTGGTAGGGACTTGATCTCGTATGTCCATAACGTGGAAGTGCATGTTGCACTTCCACGTCGCTTGTCTACTCGTCGCTCAGAAATCAAACAAGTCTGCAAATAGAAAGTAATTCGCAAGATATGTAATTGCTCGGTGAAAATGCAACGTGATGAAAAATTGTGTATGGAAAATGTACTATACCATAAGTGTACTTAACGTGCAATGATTAAAATCCCACCTTCACGGCGAAACAGCTACTTCCAGCACCTCTTAAAACCCACTGTACTTACAGCCACAAAATCTCGAAAAGCGCAGTTACAAGCTCTGCTGTAACTGGTTATGATCACCGTTTATTTGACTCGTAAGTTGTGAGTAAACGTAACGCCAAAAACTGCACGTCATCATAATTCCATCACGCGAAAATACAGCGCGGCCAATTATGGTTATCATCCGAAGGCAAAGGCGGAAGGCGATAATTTTGCATCGCTGAAAGTTGAAAAATTCGGTCGGAAAAGTTTTTCTTCTCGAACGACAACTTTTGCAGATTTCGGGCACCCAGCTATCCGCTTCTTCTTCTTCTTCTTCTTCTTGGAGGTGCATGCAGTAGGATGTACAAATTTCAGTGGCAGTTCCATCGGCCTCAGTGACAAGGAATAAGTTGAAATTTAATTACTAGAAGTGCAGTGTAGCGTGGGTGACAAATTTCATTTTCAGGGACGCACGGATAAAAAATTATATGAGAAATTCCAACTCGCGAGCGTGACAGGTATTACTGTGAGTAGAATTTAATTTTCCATCAATCTGCGCATTTGAAATGCAAAATTTTGAAATTGGATAGACACCACTTCACACAACACAAGCATACGATGGGACGACCATAATTGGCTACGAAATACAGCGTGGCTAAATATTGTGCTTTTGAAACCGCACTTCAGTTACGCGTTTGTTTGTTGGTTTAATAAAAACGTTTCAAACGGCCGTTATGTGGTGCAATGGCAGGAATTTCGTGGTGTAAATTATATTTTTATGCGGTTGTGGCCCCACAATAGTTGTTTGCTTTCATTGGTGGGAAATTGTTGCTTTGAGCTACCTATTTTCCTGGATGCATTGATATTGATTTCATTTGAAGCTGAGCTCATTGATTTCAGTTAAACATCAACAAACTAGGTTCATGGGCTTACCTTTTCTCGGTTGACTTATTTATTTATTAATTTCGTTAACCGACTGTAGACTACATACTTATACACAGACAAAAGTAGTCAATTTTAACAAGCACCTAAAAATTCCCTTCGTTTAATTTCAAGTCAAAGGAGGCGTAAACAACGAAATTGTTTGCAATCTTTCATGCTCCAAACAACAATGTTTCCAATCTCTCGTAAATCAGACTAGATTCAGGCGTTATCTGGCTTAAATTTAAATGAAACATTTTTTTTCTGCCAAATATTGCATTCCCTTTATGTTCATTAGATAACGCAGAAAATTCAATTTTTCTTTTTAGCTGTGTACTTAAATCTAGCGTCTCAAACACGCTTTTTCTAAACAACCCAAATTTGAGTACGATAGACTCAAATTCGTCGGAAGTATGGCTACCCAAAAGTGAGTAAAGATAGTTCATAGTAGTGAGATGACAAGCAGTCAACATCGACTTGAATCCGATCGATGTTTACTAATTGTCAACGTGTTACTCCTAACAATCACTTTTGGGTAGCCATACTTCCGACGAATTTGAGTTCATCGTACTCAAATATGGGTTGTTTAGAAATAGCGTGTAGGTTGCATAAAAATTAAACGTTGCACACTGGGGAATCCCGGATGGACATTGCACACTGGGGAATCCCGGTGGATGAAATAATATCGTTCTCCACAAGAAGTAATCAGGCAAGATAAGAGCTGTTTTTAGAAGTAAATTTTCCAAAAAAGCGGTTTGGACGTGAAACAATCCTGTAATCGTTTTTTGGCTAGTTACCCTAATCCCCATGGAATTTGAATTTCTATATTATTCTTCACTGAATATTTTGAACATTATGACAAAATTGTTACAAAACAAATACCTTTTATATAAAAATAGTGTAAATATTAAGCATGTCAGACAATATTAAAAGTGCGTTAAGTGTACATTTTCCTTACATACACAGATAAAAAGAAACATTGAATTTTATGCGTTATCTAATGCACATAGAGGAAATGCTAGATTTGACAGAAAAAAATAGGACATTTCGTGTAAATTTAAGTAAGATAACGCCTGAATCCAGCCTGTTGTATGAAAGATTGCAAACAATTTCGTTGTTTACGTCTCCTATGGCTTCGAACTAAACGAGCAAAAAATGTACGCGCTTGTTAATATTGACTATTTTTTTCTGTGTGTAACTTTTTTGTCCGTGGGTAAAACTTGATGAAAATCTTAGTTTGGAGTGAATGGTTTACATGTGCAAAATTTCATAACAATCGGTTCAGTGGTTATTGAGATGTCATCGAAACATGAAGAAAATCGCCGGAGAATTTTGCAACAGTCTCGGGTGGTAAAATCGTTTAAGGAGTACCAGACGACCGAGCGGCGGGCTGGAATTGGAAGAAAATCGAAGACAGTGCTCAAGTGTAATCCGAACCTTTCGATTCACAGCTCTGAAGGCAAAGTGTTCCACCTGGGTCGTTCAACATAGCATGAAAAGATCTGGGCTGTGTGTATTCAAGGTCCGCAAGGCACCGAACCGGCGTGATCAACAAAACACGGCGGCCAAATCCCGCGCAAGGAAGCTGTATCGAGAGTGGTTAACGAAACCGATGTGTGTGGTTATGGATGACGAAACCTACGTCAAGGCAGACGCAAAGCAGATACCGGGGCTGGAGTTCTACATTGCCAAATCACGGTTTGACTTTTCGGTGGAGATAAGGAAGACGAAAGTGGACAAATTTTGCCAAAAAATACTTGCTCTGGCAGGCCATATTCCAATGCGGTAAACTGAGTAAACCGTACATCACAAAGGGTACCATAAACAGTGAAGTTTACGGCACCGAGTGCCTCCAGAACCGTCTGTTGCCCTTCCTTCGGACCCACGGAGGCGAAACATTATTTTGGCCGGCCCTGGCATCATTCCATTACACGCGACCGACGTTGGATTGGAACAGAGACAATAACATTATTTTTGTACCAAAAACCGCCAACCCCCCAAATTCACTAGAGATTCGTCCGGTGGAAAGATTTTGGGCCATAATGAAGGCCAAAGTTCGAAAATCATCCGTGGTGCTTAAGAACGAGCTGGAGTTGAAGAAAGAATGGATGAAAGTGATCAAAAAGGTCG
Organism: Aedes japonicus; assembly: GCA_034211315.2. Classification (NCBI taxonomy): domain Eukaryota; kingdom Metazoa; phylum Arthropoda; class Insecta; order Diptera; family Culicidae; genus Aedes; species Aedes japonicus. The sequence goes on from JASCZW010015929.1 coordinate 12,614, forward strand.
GCCGGAACACTTATGACTGGTGCATTTTTTTCGAGTACAGGCCTTACTTACTTACTTATGCTGGCCAAACCTGCGTCACGATATTTCTCCATAAAACTCGGTTGAGGGCTGCTGGTCTCCAGTTTCTCGAATGTCCCACACTTCCAAGGTCTTGCTCTACAAGCTCGCTGCACTCCTCTGCATCTTGTACCGGTCGGATTTGAGGTAAACACCATTTTTGCGGGGTTGTTGGCCAACATTCTTTCAACATGTCCCGCCCATTGTACCGTTCCAGCTTTAGCAACTTTCTGGATACTGTGTTCGCCATAGAGCTGCACCAGCTTGTGGTTCATCCTTCTCTTCCATACGCCATTTTCACGCACACCAGTCCTAAGCACGCGTCGTTCGAAAACTCAAAGTGCTTGCAGGTCCTCTTCGAGCATTGTTCACGTCTCATGTCCGTAGAGAACTACCGGTCTTATCAACATTTTGTACATGGTACACTTTGTACGAGGGTGAAGTTTACCAGACCTCAAGGTCTTATGGAGTCCGTACTAGGCCCAACTTCCGGTAATAATGCGTCTTCGAATTTCTCAGCTGCAGTTGTTATCCGACGTAACCAATGATCCGAGGAACACAAACTCAGCCACCACCTCGAACCATCTCCGTCGATTGGCACAGTTCTGCTAATGGGAGCTCTATCACGCTTGCTTTCTCGAGCGAACAGATACTTAGTCATCGGCGCATGCACCTTCAATCCAACCTTTTCTGCTTCACTTTTCAGCTTGGTGTACTGATCAGCTAGCATCTGGAACGTTCTGCCGACAATGTCCACGTCGTCAGTGAAGTAGATAAACTGGCTGGATTAATTGAAAATCGTACCCCGCATGTCAAAGTCCGCACGTTTCATAACACCTTCTAGCGTAGTGTTGAACAGGAGGCAGGAAAGATCATCGGCTTGTCGAAGTCCTATACGTGTTTCAAACAAGTTCGATAACGCACCCGATATCTTCACGTAACACTGTACACCATCTTTCGAAGCCTTGATCATTCTGGTCAGTTTCCAAGGATAAAGATTCTCGTGCATAGTCTTCCATAGCTCTTCACGATCAACAGTATCATATGCGGCCTTGAAGTCGATGAATAGGTGGTGTGTAGGGACTTGACATTCGCAAACTTTTGGAGGATCTGCCGCAACGTAAAGATTTGGTAAAATGTCGATCGACCGTTCACAAAACCGGCTTGATAACTTCCCACAAATCTGCATGCTAGCGGCGATAGACGACGGAAGATAATCTGGGACAGCACTGGAACAGTGATCGCTTGATAGTTTCCACATTCTAACTTGTTACCCTTTTTGTATATTGGGCATATAAATCCCTCTTTCCACCCCTCCGGTAGCTGTTCTGTATCCCAGATCCCAACTATTAGTCGATGCAGACAAGTTGCCAACTTATCCAGGCCCATTTCTATAAGTTCCACTTCGACGCCGATGCCTTGTTATTCTTAAGCTGTTTGATAGTACCCTTAACTTCACTTATTGTGGGAGTTGGCACGTCACCCTCGTCCACCATAACGATGAAGCCATCTCTCTTGCTGTCTTGGTATTCAACCTCTGCGCCATTCAAGTGTTCATCGTAATGCTGCTTCCACTTTGCAATCACCTCACGTTCATCCGTCAAGATACCTCCATCTTGATTCAGACTCATTTGAGATTTTGTGTGGACATAGTTTAATGTGTATTTTTACACTCTGTTTGTTGATTTCATCAGGTGCGCAAAAGTTTTCAAAATGGTGACGGAAGAAAAAGTTTTGTACACCTACTTCGAGAATAAAGATCTGTCGCATCGTGCTGTCGGAAAAAAAAGTGTTCTAAAAAAAAAAGGAATCGCAAATTCCACGGTGTCTGGTTGTTGATCGGAGGCGAAGATCCTAAAAAAAAACAGTCAGGCAAACGAGAACGATCACAAACGCGTGGTTGAGGCTTTGAAACGGAAACCGAATGCGTCAGTTCGAGATCTAACCAAAAAGATGCATGTGAGCATGACTTTCGTGCAGAATACCAAAACCCGAGTTGAACTACGTACTTTTATCACCGACAAACCGACATGAATGACAATAGAAATTTTTCAATATTTTTGTTCAAACATATTACTGACATCTATCTTCGTGTTCGCTGAAAATGTTTATTGAAGCCACAAACACGCTTGGGAACTTGATAAGAAGGTTCACGTCTGAGCAATTTTGAACACATTTATTTGATCTAGATAAAATGATTCTATAGGTTTTGACATATGGGATCGCTGCACATTTGAATCGGTCGTTATGGATTCTTGATCAATAGTGAAAATTGAGTTTCATGTCGGTTTGTCGGTGCTTTTATAGTTCAGAAGTCCGCAAACTGTGACGAGACACAGAATATGCTCGCAAAAAAAGCCGTGCCCGGAAGTTGTACGACCAGAAGTTAACGAAACCACACTGCTGCGTAATGGATGACCGGACATATGAGAAGGCAGACTTCAAACAGATTCCAAGAAACCTGTATGTGACTGCCAAGGATAAGTGTGATGTTCCCGCAAACCTTCAGACACAGAAGATGTCAAAGTTTGCCTATAAGTTCTTAACTTGGCAAGCAATTTGTACTTGCAAAAAGCGAATAACACCTTTGGTTACCGCAAGCACGATGATTGGACATGTGTATTTGGAAGAGCGTCTCAAAAAGCGGCTTCGCCCTCTCCTGAAAGCTCGCAACGGTCCAACGATCTTCTGGCCGTACTTGACATCATCCCACTACATGAAGGACGTGCTAGAGCGGTATAAGGCTAATGATGTCAATTTCGTGCCGAAAATCTGAATCCCCCCAAACACTCTCCCAAACTGCTCCCAATAGAAAAATACTGGGCCTCTATGAAGGAACACCTTCTAAAACGATCTAAAGTTGGGAAGAATGTAGAAGAAATGAAGAAAGCTAACCCATGACCCAAGACAAAAAACTGTCAATTCTGAGGTCCTGCAAACCCTTTTGGCTGGGGTTAAGGCCAAAGTTTGCGCAGTTGGATATAAAGGCGAAATAAATCAAATGGATGATGCCAAAACTAACAGCATTTTTTTTTGTTTTACTCTTTGAAAATTTGGTGATAATCGATTTAAAACTCGAATGTTGAGATTGAATTTTGTGTGTGCGGATTTTAAACGGTAACCCTTTAGCTGCAACCAGTTGACAGTTGCTTGGGAACGATGTCTCCATCGTACTTATGAGTTGAAAAGCACCACGGACATCATAACACTGTAATAGACATGTTTAAATATTTCTAGAATACCTAAGGTACTTCAAAATAGTACAGTATTTCTAAAATACTTTCGGTACTCAAAACTAGCCTGAAACTGATCCCCAAGATCAAAAAGACTATTTACTTGTGAGTTGTAAAAGCTTCATGGAACATCATAACACTGCAATAGGCACTTTTCAGTATTTGTTGAACACCTACTTTACTCCAAACTATCCTTGAATAACAGATCTTGATATTTTACATGATCAACAAGGTTAAATACGATGTCTCCACCGTGATTTTGAGTTGAAATAGGCCTATGGGACATCAAAATACCATAATAGACATGTTTTAGTATTTCTAGAATACCTACGGTGTTATGATGTTCTACATAATCACCAACGCCATATACGATGTCTCCACTGCACGTATGAGTTAGAATAGCCCAACGGAACATCATAAAACTAAACATAACCAACATGTTACAGTATTTCTAGAAAACCTAAGATACTCCGAACCATCCATGAGCTCAAATATTGATGTTTCACATGATCAACGATTTACGTGGGGGTGAGAAAAACTTCATGAGCTAGCATTACACCTTTTTTGACACATGCCAGTTTTCTCAGAATATCTACCATACTCCAAACTATTCTTGAGTTAAGATCATAATAGTCTACAATATTATCACGAATTTTTACTATATCTCAACAGTATACATGCGTTGCAATTGTTGCATAGTTGCATTGTTGTTCATTGTTGGTCATTGTTACGTCACTCCATACTATCTTTGAGCTCAGATCTCGTTGTTGAACATGATCAAACAAGAGATTTACGGTGTAGAATTGCAGATGTTTTGCTAGTATTAACGTAGGACTATGTTTCTCTTTTCTATACTGAGTGTCATTTCAAAATTTTGAAAAATGAGAGCGTTACGCTAAAGGGTTTTGAACTTATTTAGCGTTTTTTTCATTAGGGCGAATCTGCAATTGAGAGACTCTCTTTGATTAGTTTCTCTTTCATTCATATTCCATTCAGCGTTACGGTTTTCATTCAACTATTTGTAGGACATGGTAGCCAGCACTGTTGTGTTTCTATCTACACTAAAGAATCCCTCAAAAGATTTATAGTGGCGCTGTAATAAATGAAAGAGAGCGAGAGAGGTGAGAGCCTCTCATTGTTAGATTCGCCCTTTTGAAAGAAAATTCTAGAGTTACCGGTTTCCATGTACCCAATACAATGATAAAATTTCGGGCCACTGAAAACAGGCCATTCGTCCCTTATGAAATCATTTCGGTTCGTTTCGGGTGCTATACCTACTAGCGTTGAATAGCATGGCCCAGAACCAAGCCCAGAACCATTAAGATTACCGAAGTGTAGTATGGAGCAAAATTTATAAGAAGGGACAGGTCAATAGCAAAATTATAGAACTATTTAATAAACATTTTTACTAACCATATGATACCATTACTACTATTAACCAGCGCAATCCTACGCGAACCTCTCAAATTTAAACTCAAAAATAATTCCCTGCGATGTCGATATTTTGGTCGAAATATATCCGAATTAGAGAATGACGATCATCTCTGTCCATTTCCACCAATCGTTCAATATTCGCTCAAAAACATTAGTTGAAAACGAGTGCTAAAACTGTCTGTCTTAATGAATGGAATGCGCTTGATCATGCCATCTCTTCACGTTCACCAAGCGAGCACTGTGAATAGCTGAGGAGTCGATCAGGAGCGCCTCATAACATGTGGAATAGCCCGTCACCACACGAAGCTATCGTGCCAATTGAGGTTCTCGCACCTGAGTAGCACTAGTAAAGCCTGTCCACGTTAAATTTTGGACACTTTTCGTTCGGTGTAGATTTTGAAATATTTCACGGATCACTGAAACGTTTCACTCATATGACAGCTGAAACTCTCCACTTTATTTCGTGGTACAACATGTTTACATTCTTTTTACATTTCGTAAAATGGCGTCGAATCAAGTGGAAGTGCGCAAACGCATTTTGTACGAACGGCAGCAAAATCCGAATATATTTATACGCGATCTTACCAAGAAACTAAAACTACCGAAAACGTGTAACGTGTTTTGTGTTTGCAAATCATTTAACCAGCGCTTAACTGTGGATCGGAAGGTTGGAAGTGGAACAAGTCGAAAAGTATGCTCCCGACAAATGGACAAGAAGGTGGTAGCCATTATTGAGAAAAATACCAATCTTTCTGTGCGACATGTGGCTCGCAAAGATTTTCTTCAACATCAACCAAGCATTTAAAAAGTGCTGTGGTTTTGATTATGAAACTTTTGTTGGACTTTTTTAAATTACAATATAATTTTCTTTGTTTTTTATGTATGTTACTCCATATGATACAGACTTCTTCTTTATTGGCTATACAAATTGTACGTATTTAATTTGATATTTTTATATATGAACATTAAGCAAGACTTGCAACATTTATTTATTACCAATTAATAGCGAGATTCGAACCAACAACCTTTGTATCCTCATCTACGTGGCATACCAACTGTGCTATGCTAGCATTGAATGTAGCATCAATAAGCCTCCTATATAAGCTCAATCTTATATGTTGAATAGTAGCAGAATTATGCTTTAAATGAGCTCCATTGTTATTCTATTTATAGCATTATCTGTCAATAAGCAACATCAGTCTGTTTTAGTAAGCTGTACACAAGCTTTGATATTTGTTGTTTGGTTTTACTACAACCATGACAGAATTCAAGGGAATGTTGAACAACAGATGATTAAAATATATGACAATGTTTGCTGATGTATCTGTTAACTCTTGCACTATTTTCTAATTTTACTGACTAGCGAATGGTTCAACATCATTCCACCAATAGGTTTCTGCAAAATTACCATGATTCAACTCTTGGTAACAGGACAATACTTTTTCATCGCCATCAAAAATGAACAACTAATAAACAAAAACAAATAAATTAATTGAATTCAACGAATATTGCATAATTTATTCAGCATAACTTTAAGCTGAAGAAAATATATTGATCAACACACTTGCCGAACACTTCGGAGACTTTTATACAGCATTTAAAAGATTTTTTTAAAGTTTATTTTGCTGAATATTGGTTTAACACAGCTGTAATTCAAATAAATATAAGGTTTAAATAGCGAAGCTAGTTAAAAGGTGTGACATTAGGGGCATAAACTGTATTTCAACTAATTGTTATGTAGTCGAATAAAAGTTAATTCAGACACCTGTATAAAGCTTTTGCAATGTTTCTCTTCAGCTCAAAGATGGAGCAGTTGAATAGTAATGTACAGTGCAGCTATTATTCAATTCAATATCAGGTTTTATTAGCTGGGCTATTTAAACGATGTTAAAATTGATTGATTAACTGTTATTCAGCATTTTGTTGGACTGTTTAAATTTAGTTAAATAAAAATACTGAGTTAGCTTTTATTAAGCATGTTATTCAAACAAACTGAAACATTTGAAGTAATGTTAATATTTCAGTTGAAAACATGGTTACTCAGCTCATATTTCAGCCAATTTTTTTGTTCAGCTACGAAAATCGTAATCAAGCTCTAATAAAGCATATATGCTTATTTACTGCTTTCGTTTGTTTGTTGGGAGGTCCTTGTATAAAGGGTGATACGGTAAAAAATTTGGTCAAGGGAAAACGCGTGTAAATCGGTGAAATCGTTTATTTAAATCAATTTTTCTTTCAAGTTCAATTAGTATAAAATTCAGGAAAAATATTCAGTTGAGGCTTCCGCTTTTCCAAATC
>JASCZW010015930.1:0-19633 GCA_034211315.2 Aedes japonicus
TTTTGAATTTTCGATCCCCTGTGTTGGATCCTCCTAAATAAAATTGTGTTGTCATTCGACCTGAATAGGACCAAATTGTAGGCTTGAAATGAGCACATTTCAGCGTCAACAATAAATTAGGGCGAATCTGCCTTGTAAACAATGGCTTTCGTACTCATTTTCTCTTGAACATAAGGTTACAAATACAAATTAAGCACTCTTTAAAGAAGAGGAGCTTTATCTTTGTCCACTAATATATTCAATTTGAAGGAATTGTATTCAACTTCCGATAAATTAGCAGACAAAGTGTTTGTGTACAAAAACAGATTCACCCTAATCAAATGTAGGCGCTGATTTGATAAGTACCTAATACAGCACACGCCATTTGACGTTTACATGGAAATTCTGTGCCTACTAGCATTTTCCAAGACTCTCTTGCTTCTCAGCTACACTGATACTTTCGAGTATTCATTAATGGAGGGATTCCATCTAGAATGTGCCGGAAATCCCAAAATCATACCCGATCATCATTGATTTGGATGAAACTTGGCACATGAGTTCGGTACGTTGGAAAAAAAATTCCACTGGTGTTAAGATCATTTGGGTTCAAGAGTAACTTTTGAGATGGACGTATGTGTTTTTTCCAACATTTTACTTGAAAATCGTAGTTCAAAAACCATTACATTTAGAGAAAAACTTTATATAAGGGAATTGTAGGGAACTAAAAAGCCTTTCTTAAAAAAATATACACAGAAAAAAAAATTTTTTTTTCATCAAGAAAAATCAAAAATAATTACTAAAAATAAAATATCCAAAAAAAATCATATATTTAATATTTTTTTAATTTGTTGTATGGAAATTTGAGGAAAAAAGACACGTTTTAAAAAAAACTCTAGGATGGACGCTCTTATAATAAAAAAGTTTTTCAAATAGCGAACTTTGGTATATATTTCAAATTTTAGTTATTCATTCTTATAAATAAATTTTGATGTTACAATATGGTTTTGGAGATCATTACAAACAATAATGATCATAATGATAAACCACGTAAACGCAACTGTTTTCAAGATATTTCTGATTTTCTTTCAATAAAATTTCAAAACCTCAAAAAATACGCCCTTTTCATAAATTACTCGTGATATTAAAACAACAATAGCTAACGATTGTTTCTCTTGTGTTTTTAGCCTTTTAAAACACATGTATGTGCCTCTTACTTACTCTTAACAGCTCGTCGATTGAAAAAGCTTCACTTAAAGTTATAAGACAAAAATAATGAATTATGGTTGGATTTATATTTATATATACCATTTATTAGTCTCGGTCATTGATAATATTACATAAACATCATATAAACTATTGATTGCTTTTATATATATTATGAATCCTGCCTTCTTCGTCATTCGAAAACAGTTTTACAAAAACTTCGTTTTCTGAAATTGGAACGAATGAGTGGTACTTTTGTGTACCTGCAATCGTTTTAGTCTGTCGGTAAATTTCATTCCATTCTGCTACCCGCTGTTCATACTCTTCATGTGATACATAACAAAACGACATTTTTGTTAAACAATCAAACAATCATCACTTTTTTGGTTCGCCCATTCGAATAACTCTAATGCACTTTTTATAGGGTGTTCATGTTGTACAGCAAGGCTTGCATATCTTGCCATTCGTTTTAATGTACCACCAATTTAATGAAAGCTTCTCTTAATGAACAAACTAAAAGGCGCTTTTGAATATGAACCCTCTTACCTTCACTCCTCACTGAAACGTAGTCGTTCATACCAGGGGTTGCTTGTGTAATCTCATCACTGTCGTAAAATTGCAAAATTTGGTTTTTATTTCCGGTTCAGACCGTGTCCCAGCTTGTTAGGGGCAGCTAAAACACCTTCGTGCTTTGCAAGGAATTTAGCTTGTGATACGATGTACTTGTTTGTTATTCCAAATTCTGCCATTACTCTTTGATTTGTCCAAGATTGTGGTAAAACCGAAAGTAGCCTTACTTGATCGTCCCTCGAAGTTTCTGGATCAGCATACCGGTCCTTTAGCTGCGCGATTATTTCGTCATATTCGGCTGCTTTCACTTTCAATTGTTCCAGGTCATCCTCCTCCGCTTGATCCCCAAATATGTGTGTCCGAATGCCGTTTGAAACATCTTTGAACTTTTTGCGGGCATAATTTACGTTCAGGAACTTTTTAGCCGATATTGGCGAAACGTTGATTCCAGCTACGCCCTTGTTAAATAGCTCAATATTATGGCGCCTTGAATAATCTTGCACACTGCTATCAGATGGCACTGACATTAATGATATTGCCGATGGCGTTTCCTCGAGACCATACAAGTCTACTTGCCGTGATGTAGATGGTTGTGGATCCATAATGTTAGTAATTGATGGTTTCTCACTAGGCTCCGAAATTGCAGCATGGGATTGTTCCGTTCTATTTAAATGCAAACGACAATTATCACAAATCATCAAAGAAGTGTCCAAATGTGTTTTGCCCATAAACTTGAGTTTTTTGACATTTTGTTCGGTTAATTTACGAAGGTTTTTTGAGCACCGTTTAGTGGGAAACGGCATACAACACTTCTTCATGTTAAACTCCATTTTCAGTTCACTCAGATAGATTTTACTGATGAATGCGACTATGTATGAGCATATATATTGGCTGTGGTACCTTTGGAAATGCAGGTATAAAACATCTCTGGTAGTTTACAGGCAGCGTACATTAGCTGTTTTTTTTATGAGAAGATATACCTGACATACGTTATAGCTGCTATTTGTCTACCTACCTTAAACAATATGTGTTACTTTCATCGCTACATCACCGAACTGTTCGGAGTGTAGTTTTCACACACTACACCCGACCTCTAACATCGTTGAGCTATGGCAAAATAGTCAGCAGTTCGATTAATATGCTTCTTCTATATGACCCTCCGCATAATTTCATCATCTGTCCATTTCACACTTGTCGCCCCTGCGACATCTATCTCGCTGTTACTTTCATCGCTTTAGCAAATTCGCTCCCTTCATTCTCTGAGCGGCCCGACCGATACAGCCATAAAACAATTATAAATATATTGATTGCAATATTAAAACAATAGTGCTATTTATCTTGTTCTTTTCAAATGAGTCTTCTTATCATCCTGATATCAAAAGAAAAGAGGACATTAGAGTAATGTGAACGTTATAATATGAAGATCTTGGAAAATTTATCATTTCTGGTGGAAATCTCGATTAACTTAAGAAAAGAGCGAATTTTCTGAGGTTTTTTCATTCTATTGAAATAAAATCCGAAAAATCTCGAAAACGGTTGGTGTTCAGGTGATTTATCATCATGAATCATTATTGTTTTTAATGATCTTCAAAATCATGTTGTATAATTAATTTTCATTTATAATAATGAATAACCAAAATTTGAAATATGCACCAAAGTTCGCTCTTCGGAAAACTTTTTTATTATAAGAGCGTCCATCCTAGAGTTTTTTTCAAAACGTGTTTTTTTTTCTCAAATTTCCACAAAACAAATTTGAAAAATATTAAAAATATGTTTTTTTTTATATTCGATTTTTAGTATTTATTTTCGATTTCTCTTTATGAAAAAAATTTTTTTTTTCAGTGTCCATTTTTTTACAAAGCCTTTTTAGTTCTCTACAACTCCCCTATATAAAGTTTTTCTCTAAATGTAATGGTTTTTGAACTACGATTTTTCAAGTAAAATGTTGGAAAAAAAACATACACCCATCTCAAAAGTTACTCTTGAATCCAAATAATCTTAACACCAGTGGATTTTTTTTTTTCAACATACCGAAGACGTGTACCAAGTTTCATCAAAATCGAAGATAGTTGAGTTTGGTGACCGACCGATTTGGCGTGGAATCAGTCAATGGGTAAACAATATTTGAAGCTGTCAAAAGATGGGCTATGTCAAGGGGCTGCAACTACCACGATGAGCGTTAGATAAAGCTTCACTTTCATGACAATTTCCACGATGATGACGATTTTCTTCGTGCTGAAAGCATTTTTTGCAATCAGTACCATCACTCGCGATGCGGGCGCGATGCGGTCAGAATAAAAATTATCGCTGTCAGAATGGAAATGCTCAAAATATTTGACAACCAGAACTACCAGAAGTAGAATGACATTTCTCGCTTCTAAATATTCAATCAGTAAAATTTTCTTCTGACATCGCAAGAAAAAGGAAGTTTTCACTTGTAGAGCGTATAGCGTGTATTATGTATTTAATCAATCATGCCTTAGCAAAATCTACTAAACCAGAATGCTACTCCACATAAAATACTTTCATATTTTGAGAAGTTTATATAATTCATCACTTTTCATTAACATCTCTAGTAGGTTAGAGTTGAACGACCCTTTTAGTGTCCTCGCCCCCCTGCGTTGCGTGGAATCACAAAGTTTGCGTTGCTAGGAGTATCGTAAAAAGTAGGCATTGAACGTAGAAAAAAAAAACAATCTTGTGAATAGTGTACTGGTGAAAGGCAGATCAAGAGATGAGCTCCGGATATTGGAAAGTTTCCAAAATGGATTACGCTGGTGACGATGATCAGCGGAATCACGACATCACTGTCCGTGCTTCGGATTTGTTTTTTCGTTGCCTCTTCTGCGTTAGCCCGCCTGACAAGTCGACTTCAGTTCCATATCCGTGATTTTCCAAAGCTTGCATTCTGTTTGCAATGAGTCTTACGTGCTAATTTGTGGAAGAAAGTTGAAGGTTTTCTTAAGTGCACCATACCAACCCACCTTTAAAACATGGTCGAGAGAACAGGCTTAATGCCCGGCCCTAGAAGACCTCACCGAAGTAGTATTACGGAAGCCTCTGGGTAAACATATTTAGAAACCGGAAGATTTTAAATTAATGAGTGGGGGGAGAGCCTTACTGATGAAAATAGCGGGGGCTGTGAAAGCAAAAGGCTGATCTTTCTCTGTAAAAATAGGTCCCATCGATTAGTTGCACGAATAGGAGATGCCACGGACGAACTTGCCCTAATAACTAGGGTCAGTGACTACAGTTGTATGCAAGGTTGCGGCTTATCATTTTTGACTTATCCATATTCATTTGCCGATAGCTCTTCCTCAGAAGCTCAATTTCAAAATATAATGTATGATGAACTTATGGTGCTTGAGTAGACCTACAACTTAACAATACATAGCTCTATCTCTTATATACAATACATAGCTCTATCTCTTATATCTGAGGAATAAGAGCGTATATTCGCAGTGATCTTCGCGATGATATTCGCGGTGAAGATCACGCGATTATCATCGTGAAGATCACCGTGAATATACGCTCTCATGTCGAAGATATAGAGTAAGAGCAATGTACTGTTAGACAAAGTTGTAGGTCTACTCATGCACTTCATCATACATCATATTATCAAATCGACCCTCTGAAAGGAGATATTGGCAAATGAATATGCCTGAGTCAAAAATGATAAGCCGCAACCCTGGTTGTATGTAACAACTGCCGTTATTCTTATAATATACTGAATAAAAATCAGAGTACCCATCATGCTTTGTTTAATACAAAATCGGTATCAGAGTGATAAGAACCTGTCAGACTTTAATACATAAGATGAAAAACATATAGAAGCATAGGCATAAAACAACATTCATATAGAAGTAGTTGATACTATTGCAATTGATTTGTAGGCGCATCTTTAGAGACGCAACCAGTGGAACAATCTGGGAATTTACTTATTTATTAACAAATGTGGCTAAAACTGAGTTTTTCAAGTCAGAGCTGTTTATATGACGCATTTCTAATTGGTATTTTTGTCACATAAAATTCTACAGAAACGACGCAACTGAAGAATACAACCATCTACGACATCAGGGACAAGAGATTCGCGTTAATTTAGAGCCGCACAATAATCGAGCAACAATTACTGGCCCTTTTATGCGAATCTCAAGTAATGTGTAATACGGAGAGAAGTGGAAGTTGAAAAATATCCAACTTTGTTGCTCACGTTAAATCGCAACCGATGTAATGCCCCGAAAGTGCAACAAAAAGACGAAAAACAACTCTTGAAATAGAGCCGGAATAACCTGAATTTCTACATATGGAGCACTTTATGAGGACACGTCATATGAAGCTTTGGAGGATACCCCGGAGGATACAGTTATAACTCTCGCAAATACCAGCACCAACAATTACAATTCACAAGGGAATGATAATTACAGCTTCACAACTTTCGGTTACGCAATAAAGAATTACTTCTAGTAGATGGTCTTCTAGTATTTTTATTGTATGCAGATTCAAACTTTACAAACTAAACTACCATAATTCAATAGTCAAGCGAAGATAGTAACTGTTTTTTTTTGAGAATTTATTCGGTCTGCAGCCGCTAGCACCGAAACAAACGTAAACAAAACTACTGATTTTGTTTCGGAAAACTTGCTTGCTTGGATTCACTTGCTCGAAATAATCAAAACAAATTTCGACACTGTTGCCAGAAAAGAAAAGGGTAGCTCGAATATAAATGTCATGGCTGCCGGACGTCAATATCATTGCTCGCGATTCGAGTAAGAATCAGTGACGGTGAGACGCGATTACGCGATTAACTTCGTGGTTATAATAATACTGTTGCGATTAATGGTGATACTGGAAGCGATGGTTTTTTGTGTGAATTTGGCAAGGATTTGCAGCGATCGAATGTGCAAGTTGCGCACCCATCGGGCTGGGCTGTGTCCCAATTTGAGAATTAATTTCAATTTTCAATTAAACTTGACAGATGGAAAATAATGGATTAAGTCTACTACACGAGCTGATTTATTTCTGACAGACGGGAACTTCCTTTTATCAGACATCTTATCGAAAGTATGTTGATCATTAACAATGGGATTTTAATCGATTAATCGATTATTTTCCATCTGTAAAGTTTAAGTTAAATTAAAATTAATTCGCGAATTGATACACAGCCACAGATAACAGACATCCAAGCTAGGGTGCCCTCCGTGTGTAAATTTCTGTAGCTGCCATTTTAAAATTACAGCTTGTTTCCGTTAGTTTTGGTGATTCGTATGTTGATGGCGCCACCTGCGCGCCTTGAGATTTAATAGGCTGTCAATTTTAGTTTGGTGAAACCTAGACTAGGCGGCGCTGATTTTCCAACGGTTTGCTTTTGAAAATTTACACAGTAAATTGGGAAAAAAATGTTCGAGCTTGGATGTCTGTTCTCTGTGACACAGCCTAATTATGTCTGTATATTTTTTTACACATTATTAGATGGAAAAATTCTTACCGTCCTCGTTTTGTTACCTTACGTGGAAACTAGAGGATTATATGAATTCTTTAGTTTTACTTTTGTTTAGGAGAGTGCGGGTGGTTAAGGGTTGTATCGAAAACACACTGGCAACACATTTTTTCATTGCACGAAATAAAATAACAAAAAAAAATCATAAACAACTGTATCATTTAATTCAAGACTTGCTGTTCAGATTAAACAATTTAAAAAAAATAATGAAGGAAATTTCATTTTCAGTATTTTTTGATTTTGGATTCGACTCCACTCATGAGGTTTTGAACTCTTCCATTCGTCTTGAATTTGCGCTTGTAGATAACCCAGTAGCTTTCAATTGGACGATGCTATGGAAAATTGAAAGGATTGATGTCTTTCTTAACGAAATCTACTCCATTTTCTTGCATCCCTTGTACCAACAATCAATATATAACTAGCGATTTGAAATTTGTTCACTGTTGTAGAACCCCTTGGTCCGAAGTACACCTTGAAGCTAGCACCTTGCTGTACATATTTGCGCCTTTGTTTTGATTTACTGTGTTATTTTGACAGAATATTTGAGAGTGTGTTCGTGTGAGTTCATTATTAGGGGCGCATTATAAAGCTTGGGACCGAGCTTGGGACCGATGTGCTAGTACTGACTGAGCCAAGAAAAAATATCGTATTTGTATGGGACCTACTGGTCTTAGAGTTAGTCTATGCTTGTACTGTGGTTTTGGCGCAATGCGCTGACGCCAAATCAGGCCAAAACAAAAGAGAAACTTTGTGCTGATTGTAAAAAAGAAGCATCCTGCAAAGAAGTCGCATACACGAAGTTGCCTGCCATATGAAAAACTTTTGGCCGATTTTTTCAACCTCGCACAACTTATCGGCAATGCTCACATCTTCGCCGGTGACCTTGGTGTAAAATTTCGGTCCTGGAAGCGTTCTGGAGTACTCTTTTACATATAATTCGTCATTTGGTTTGTCTGACGATCGTCGCAAAAGTCGGCTGTATAACTTTCTGGCTCTGGTTTTCGTTCTGGATTTTTGCTCAGCACTTTGTTTTGCTAGTTGTAGTATAGAGAGTATGTGTGGAGGAAATGTTAAATGGTTTGAAATTTTTAATATAACTTCCATTCTTTGTGGTCTAATTATAAGAACAGTCATTATGTCGATCAATTTCATTCTACGACCTACTCCACTTCCTATTACATCATCTTCCTCCGCAATCTGTCGGAGAGGAACTGTTTTGCCAACTGCGGTCCACTCCACTGCCCATTTCCGTCAGGGAGCCTTACCGAGGGTACTTATGATCTCCTCCGCCCCTTCCGTCGGAGGGATTCTGTTTCATATTCCATTCGGCCTACTCCACTGCCCATTTCCGTCAGGGAGCCTTACCGAGGGTACTTATGATCTCCTCCGCCCTTCCGTCGGAGGGATTCTGTTTCATATTCCATTCGGCCTACTCCACTGCCCATTTCCGTCAGGAGCCTTACCGAGGGTACTTATGATCTCCTCCGCCCTTCCGTCGGAGGGATTCTGTTTCAGATTCTATTTGGCCTACTCCACTGCCCTTATCCGTCAGGAGCCTACCGAAGTTAATATTCCTTCTCCATCTTTCCATCGGAGAATGTGCCCTTTTACTAGTGAGCAGCGTTGTTCAAGCAAAATTATACCTACCAACTGTGCCATTGTCGTGACCTGGCCGAAGTTTTCCGTCTTGAAAATCTTGATAAACTGTTGCTGCTGCTCCTGGTCCGTTGCTGTCAAAGTTCGTTACAAGAATGAACTGAATCAGCACAGCTAGCTGGTATTTATAGCTAAAGGTCTCCCATGCCAATGCGTTGTGTTGGTTTTGTTTACTGTCACAAAGTGAGGAGGTTTTCGCATAGCTTGCTGCAAGTTTTATTTCGTTTCACGCTAAGTTGATTATACTCAAATCAGATGAGTATACCCAAATCGCAAGGTAAATTTATACACTTAAAATCTTTCAAACCATTTAACATTTCCTCCACACATACTCTCTATACTACACTAGTTTCTGTCTCTTAGATCTTCAAGTTGTTGCACTTCTTGATTCTTTGTACCATTCCGACGGAGATAGTAGCCTTTTCAGTATAAATTACCAATCGACATGGATCTGTTCCGAAGAAAGACGCTACCTACCTTCTGATCCACCTTTGGGCCAGCTGGACCTGATTTTCATTCTTTTGTTGGAAGCTCATTTCATGACCAACAGTTGAATTTTAACACTTTTTTCGATACGCGGCATCTCTACAACGATCATTGTTTACCGAAAGTTCAGGAGCCGATGAAGTTGTTGACGGATGAACCCGTCAAGTAGATTGGCTCAGACCGATAGTCTTACGCGTGTATGTGTGAGCTCATCATAAGCGTTGCCAGTTTATTTTCTATACAATCCTTATTTACGAATTTAACACTTAATTACATAGCGACACACATGTTGTGATCGGTTAGATTAGAGATAATATTTAAATATAATTCTACATAAATTTTACCTGCAGTATGAAGAGAATGTGTGAGGTAAATGTCAAGATAAGAGTACTCTGAGCCAAGAAATGGAGCAAAAGCCATAATAATACCTAAGGATTTTGTTTATATAAGAACTCTCTGTAATCTTTCCTCGAATATCTTATGATTCGTTCGCTGTGTGAACCTGAATGAATTTCAAATTTTCAAATAAGAATGCCATACATTGTTCATTACGATTCTTCTGAGGTCGTGCTCCCTCATGAACTTTTTGAAGAGGACATATGAAAATACACCATCAGAAAATATGTGATCTATTCAATATGTAATGCAGATTAAAATATTGAAGCTATGTTCCATTACGTGCAAAATTTTTTAATACTTTCACTATCACTTATACTTGAAACAGCTCAATATTTTCCCTTTTTTCTGAAAAATTTGATGACGAATCAAGACGTTGAGGGCTGGCCGAAAAACTTGTATTCTAATCTTTTGTCACGGGAACAAAGTTCTGCAAGAACTTCAGCAATTTCTACTGAGCCAGAATTTGTTGAATATTTGAAAGATAGTTCAAAATTGATTCAATTTTATATGGCTAAAATAGTGATGAAAAAATAAACAGGCATATCATATGAAATTTTCTCGCAAGGAACTTTTACGAGCTTTAAAAGGTTCTTTAGTGGAAGCTTCATACTAGTTCATCCAATTTCCATAAGATTCATAAGATTCATAAGATGAAAATGAAAATTTATCTTTTTCTCTATGTTTCAGAAGGAACAACGTATGATTATCCTAAGGTAGTTTGGTTGAGTGTTTGAAATAGTGTGTTTGAAATAGATGTGTTCGTATGTATTCAAATTATTTCGGACATCTTCAAATCACTGTTACTTTCGAACGATGATTACGGAGGGAGTGATCACTTGTCGAGGGAGTCTTCGATAAAAAAAGACTATGATTGTTACTAGAAAATGATAAATATATAACCCAAGGGGCTCACAAGTTTTTGACAGTAGATTTGACAGCTGTCAAATGTTGCAATGAGGGAATACAATACGCTCATTGTAAAATAAACATGTTTTAATGAACCGTTACTGTACTTAAATCTTATTTTTAAACTGGATGGAAAATCTCCCAACAAACAATCACTCATTATATAAACATCATTATAACGATTTCATTCAGCAACGCGTTGAATAATCTCTGAACTACTTTCAATCACAACTTTTGTTCAGGCATTATTCACACAAATTTGGAGAAGTTATTAAGCTGTCGCCAAGAGCTTTTGGACACTGCCAATTGTATATGCCTAACAAGCATGTTTGCAGCAATGGAGTGATAATTGAATAACTGCTGTTTAAGTGCTGCACAGAACATAAGGGCAATTTAGAAAGACAAAGTGAACTTTGTTGAGCTAAGCGAGTTTTTTTTTTTTCAAGAATAATAGATTCTCTCCTTGTTAATTAAAAGTCATGATGAAATATTTCTTCAACATCATTAAGAATATTAAAAAAGTTGTGGTGGCTTTAAGAACTTTTGTTCAACTTTTTTTAAATTCTCATAAGATTTTCTTTGGTTGTTTTGTATGATTTTCCATACGATACAAACATTTTATACTATGCATATTTAATTTTATATTATTTTATACATGTATATTAAGAGAAACATTATTTAACATTTATTTATTAGCAATTAATAGCGAGAATTGAACCATCAACCTTCGTATCCTCAACTACGTGACATACCAACTGCGCTATCCTAGAATTGAATGAAGTTTAAACAAATCATCTATATAAGCTCAATGTTATATATTGAATAGTAGCAGTAGTGATGCTTTAATTAAGCTACATTGAAGTTCTATTTATAGCGTTGTCTGTAAATAAGCAACATCAGTGCTCAATTAAACATTCTATATGTTGTTATTAAACGTCTGAGTTAGCAAGCTGTACACAAGCTTTGATATTGGATGTTCGGTTTTACTACGTGCATTAGTGGCAAGGGCATGTTGAACAAGAGACGATTAAAAGATATGACAATGTTTTCTGATGTTATTTGTTAACACTGCGCTGTTTTCTTCGCTGTTTTGCGCTGCTCGAAGGAGTTGACTATAATTTCAACTCTTGAAAACAGGTCAATACTTTTCATCGGCACCAAAAATGAACAACTCATAAACGAAAATATAGGAATTATATCATTTATATCATTATATCATTTATCCAACATAACTTGAAGTTGAAGAAGAAATATTGATCAACCAAAATTACGAACACTTCGGAGGCTTTACTGCGGCCTTTAAACGACTTTTATTTTAATTGGAGTTTATTTTGCTGACCATTGGCTTAAACCACAGGCTATTATTCAGCTAAATATAAGGTTTAATTGGTAAAGCTAGTTAAAAGGCGTTGTATTAGAGGCATTAACTGTATTTCCACTAATTGTTCAGTGGTTGAAAAAAAAAGTCAATTAAGACACCTACGTAATGCTTTTGTATTATTTTTCCTCAGGTTATAATTGGATCAGTTGAATAGTGATGTACATTACAGTTATTATTCAATTCAATATCAGGTTTTATAAGCTAGGCTATATAAACGATGTTTAAATGGACTTATAAACTGTTATTCATCTCCTTGTTGAACGTGTGTAAATTTAGTTACATATAAATTTTAAAATAGCTTTTATTAAGCATGTTATTCAAACAAAATGAAACACTTGAATAATTGTTAATATTTCAATTGAGAACATGGTTATTCAGCTTATATTTCAGCCATATTTTTTATTCAGCTACAAAAGTTGTAATTCAGCTATAATAAAGCATGTATGCTTATTTACAGCTTCGTTTATTTGTTGGGCTGCTCTTGGAAACAGACTCTTGAAGAACTAAGTGTGTGAAGATGAGGGCGCCAACTCCTCAACCTACTAAAAACCCACCCGTGCCTCGAGCCGCGGTCCTCCCTTGAACCACCTTTCGGTATTACTTCAGGGAGGGACTGGTGTGCCTAACGCATCCAGTTTGTCTAACTAAAGTGGTTTTTAGAAGTTCGTTTCGCCGACCTGATGCTAATTCGATCGAAATGCTCCTGGATCCAAGAAGGGGCCGCTTACGAACCTTTTTTTCCTTGACTATCAAGATTTTCAGCGCTGGACTGGTATTTTCGTAACTTGTTCGAGGGTGAGATTCGAACTCGTGAGAATTTGACCTGAAAGGTATTAATGTTAACCACTACGCCGGGGTCAGCCCACTCACGGTACTTGCCGAATCTCGCGGCGTATGGTCCTCAACTGATCAGAGAGCCAGGGGGCGATGACCGGGGTTGGAACGTCTGGGAGTGCGGCATTACTCCAGGGTAGCCCCTGTTTTCCCCTTGTCATGACCGCTTACGGCTTCCTACCGGATCCCGCGCCGTATGACGCTTCCTCCGTTGTAGTTCGTTTAGCCGTTTTAAGGAACTTAACGTTTTCAGGGAACGAACTGCTGCCACACCCCTGTTCCAAAGTTTAAGTCGAGGTTTTAGTGCACGGACACTGAAGAAGCTCTGCGCATTGTGGATGGAAAACGTATATCTGTCAAGATAAACAATAAAGGTAGTTGAATTTAAATCGAATTAGTCATTTCTTCATTCTTTCTCTTCTCATTTTCTAGTTAAAGGTATTCGTGATTGTATACAACTATGGTTTACATTTCATGTTTACTGTTCAAGATGGCGACGAATAAAAGCACGTGCGCGGAGTGAATTTTGTACGGCAATTCAAACAAAAGGCAGTTTCAATACGGAAACTTGCAAAAAATTGTATTCACCTAAATGCACTGTTCACAGTATGCTCAAGTCATTTTCGGAATATTTGAAGGTTAAGAAACTCAGAAGGGATACAAACAATGGACGAGCAGATCCTATCGTGGACCAAAAGGTGAAGAGGATATTGAAGGAAAACCCCGTTCGAAGACGCAGTTTTTTAGTAAAATGTGTAAAAAATCCATAGGAGGAACAACAATAATAATAAATCGTACCCATTAATGGGTAAAGGAAGCTTAC
The DNA here is from genome assembly GCA_034211315.2 of Aedes japonicus. Taxonomy (NCBI): domain Eukaryota; kingdom Metazoa; phylum Arthropoda; class Insecta; order Diptera; family Culicidae; genus Aedes; species Aedes japonicus. The sequence continues at coordinate 13,735 of JASCZW010015930.1, forward strand.
CGTGTAGTGAAACCTGACCGAAGTATCCAACCAAAGAAGGCTAAGATGGGTTTGTTAGACAGTATAGTCATGACAACCTTCAAATTGGAAAAAACAATCAATGGCAAAAGTTATGCTAACTTATTGAGTCGATTGAATGAGGCAACCTCTCAATAAATAACTGTGGAAGTGCAAACAGAACACTTACTTAAGAGCATGCAAGAAAAAAGCAATGAAGAAGATGTGAGTTCACCTTGATTATTTAAGCTGCCTCAAAGCTAAAGCAGCCAAATGTCACTAGATTGTGAGACTGGCAGAATTGTAACCGGTTGTAACATAGTTTAAATGAATTTGAACAGAGCCTGATTATGTATCAACTTCCGATCTAAACCTTACTGTCGACTGTTGACAGACTCATCGAGAGAGCATTTGAGAAGCGCATGATAGTTTGGGGTTGCCACAAAAGACTGAATGCTTTCAAAACAGAGATTTAGAATATTATCAGATAAAACGCCATATTTAATCTTGAGTTTCATTTGTTCATAGGAATGAGAAAAAAGAGAAACGTTAATTGCTCAAGCGAAATCAAACGGAACCCATTTGTTATCATCAAAAACCCTTATTTTCTATCGCCTGATAAGCTTGAAGCCTGTTTCGCCCGATAGATATGCAACCGTTTTGCTGAATGATTGACAAAGCTTCTGTCAATGATGAACGATATCGATAAGCTCGGAAATTGGTGTGCTCATGGACGTAGTCACGGTTGGAAATAAAAATGATAAACAACACTATAACTATGGATTACGACAATTTAAAGCCTCGCTGCACTGCATATGCGTTCTACCACGCAGTCGGAGTCGGACATGGTCCCGTAGAATGGGCGGCATCGTGCCCGGAAACCGGTCACGACCAAAAGGTGGATTCGTTGCAAATTGTAAGAACGATCAGTGTTGTGTCAGCTGCCCTCGCGTCGCGTTTCGTTCAGGGATACTGGTGTTTGTTCGACAGCAATAAAGGATCGGCCAGCGCAGTCGTGCCATGCATCGTCTCGTTTCTCAGCATTTACCGGCACTGGCAAAAAAATCAACATATGGCGTACCTCATTCTCTCGCGAATCGATCTTTTATGTGAGATTTATCGGCTACATAATCTCATGTAACAATTTCTATTATTAGTGTTCGAGCTTCCAAAAATAATGTGCCAGGTCTAATGGATAAAATCCGTTAAATCGTCACACATAAAATTTAAAACAATTGGAAATAGCAAACATATACGAACTAAAAAAGGAGGCGTGGGTTTCAAATTTAGACAATGGCGTCTGAAAAAAGTTTCGCTCTGCATTCGTGCTGAACGATTGTGGACCTTCCTGTATGGTTTTTGAAAGTGACTTTTTATCCTATTAATTTATATTTTGTTTCCTCTCTTTAACTTCTAAGGATTATTGTATTGATTTTTAGATAATAACTTTGATTTGTCTCATTATGGTGAATGGCTCGAAGTTGCAAATTGCTGAAGACATTTGTATTCTAGCAAACGCATCGAAACAAAGTTATTCCCGTCGAGATAATTTGCTTGGCAGAATGTAGTACGATGTCGTGACGCAATAAATAGAGTTTTCTTTTTGTCGGAAAATTTTTTCATATATTGCAGGGTTTCGATATACTATGGGTTTATGCGAGGTGGAAATGGAAGAATCGTGAGTCGGAAGTCACAAGAATGCTCTTCCATTTCTGAAGAGAAGAACCAATCGCCTTCGCAAGATCGACAGGCGCTGCTGGGTCAAGAAGACGATGCTCAGCATATACAATATCATAAAACATATGTCCACAATACAATATTACAATATTTCAAATGTATAAGATAACATATTGCGGAGAGTCTTCCAATTAAGTTGCGTGATGTTTTTTTTACATATTTGTTTTGTATCGTATCACAAATATTAAATCCCCGAACAAAATAATCCATATCAAACTTATGTGTGACGTATATGGATATTTGCAATAGCCTCATACCAATACTTCTTATATGTACACACTTAGAAATTATGAATTTTACAGGAGACGTAATTCATGTTTGTAAAAATTACAGTAATTCATGTAAAGAAAGATTTCGTGTAAGAAACGCACGCATACGCATTGAAATTTACATGATATTTGGGTAGTGTGTAACTATGAGGTTCATACACACTTAGAACATTTTACAGCTGATTTCGGTAATTTTTTACCGAAATTTCAACAGCTGTTAAGCTGATTTCGGTAAGCGGATTTCACGGATTTCGGTAAAATTTTACAAGTTCCGGTAATTTTTTGACTGATAACTGTCAAACAGCACATGAAATGTAAGGAAGATTATTAATTTGTTATGCTTTTCTATTAATAGCTAATTTTAGAAGGAAGCATTAAGTGGACATTTCGAAAAAATTATGTTTTCTTCAATATTTCTAGACAAATCGTCAAAGGTCGAAAGTAACATTTGTAAACAATGACTTTAAACGTAAATTTCCTGGAATGCCAGGTTGCTAACATCTACATTCACTACCAACGGGAAGGTAATAGCTCCTTGTATCTATTTCGGTGCTATTTAGCAGAGCAGCGTAGAATCGCAAAGTTACTTGACCTTTTGACTATTTTGTCTAGATTTAAGAACTGTTTTTTTTTTTGTTGCGTAGAACCTTCACCGATTGAACTTTGGGTGAAATTGTTTTTAAGTTTACCGAACTGTTCAGCTGTTTGAAACCTTACCAAATAGATTGAGTGTGTAGATATTTGCAATAGCCTCATATCAATACTTTTTATCTGTATAAATTGTATTGGGGACCCACATATCTGTATATATAAATATGAATATAAAACCTTATAGACTCGGAGACTACTGATCCGATCAGCGTGAAATTTTGTATTCGTGGCTTTTTGGAGCCGAAGAAGGTTCTTAAGATAGTTTGAGACCCCTCCCGCCTCTAGAAAGGGGGGCTCCCATGCAAATGAAGATCAAATTTTTGGATAACTCGAGAACAAATCAAGTATGTAAATGGAAACAAATTTGGTATAGGCGAGAATTTGAAGGCAAGAAAAGTTTTTATGGTGGTTTGAGACCCCTCCTCATGCTGGAAAGGGAGGTTCCCATATAAATGAAACACAAATTTAAACCAAACATAAGAACTATCCCAACTGGTTTTTAGGCCTGGAAAAGGAACTAATGTTAGTTTGAGACCCCTCCCACCTCTAGAAAGGGAGGCTCCCATGCAAATGAAAAACAAATTTCTGGATAACTCGAGAACAAATCAAGTAAATGGAACCAAATTTGGTATGTGGGGGTTTTCGGAGCCAAGAAATGTTTCTACGGAGGTTTGAAACTTCTCTCCTCTCTGGAAGGGGTGGGTTCTTATGAAAATAAGACACAAATGTCAACCAAACATGGAAATCATACCTACTGTTATGAAAATTTATATATAGGGGTTGTTGCAGCCGGAGAAAGTTTTTATTATGATTCGAAGCTTCTTCTCCGCCTGGAAGGGGAGGACTTCCATACAAATGAAATACAAATTTCTGCAAAACTCGAGTACTAACCAAGCAAATGGGCCAAATTTGACGCGTGGGGGTTTTTAGGCGAGACTTTTTCTTAGGTGGTTCGAGACGCATTCCCTCTGAAGGGGCGGGGGAATTATCAAACAAATGAAACAAAAATTTGAACGAAACAGTTTACGCGCATACAGAACGCGCCAGTTTTATTAAATTTTCATTCATTTATTTGCATGCGTAGCAGGTTCATTTTTGACGTTCACTAGTAATTTATAAATTTTTATTAAAAACTGGACTCGGAAAAAATGAGACATACAAAAATAATCACAAAAAAATCATTTTAAATCGGATACTTCTCAAACTTTCAGGGATTGAATAACTATATATGTACTATGTTTTGTCATATTGAATTTCATCCAACAAGCTGAATACTCGTACATTTCTCTTAACACTGCTCATGAGATCTTGGGCGAGGCTTTTTCCATCTTCCTTACACAATTTCTCCCAGTTTTTCTTCAAAGCTTCATCGGTTTTGAATGTTTTTCCGCTTTTCTTCTACTTCTTCTTCATTATCGCCCAAAACTTTTCGATCGGACGAAGTTCTGGTGTATATGGCGGGTTAGCCTCCTTTGAGACCACATTAACGCCTTTCGCTTCGTACCAATCCATTACAGGCTTGGCGTAATGGCACGAAGCGAGATCTGGCCAGAACAGCGTGGGTCCACGGTGAGAGCGGAGGAAGGGCAGCAAGCGCTTCTGCAAGCATTCCTCTCGATAAATTTGCCCGTTTATGGTGCCGGTTGTAACGAACGGCTAGCTGTACCGTCCGCACTCGCAGATCGCCTGCCACAACAGGTACTTCTTCGCGAATTTGTCCATCTTTCTCTTCCGGAACTTTTCCGGAACCTCCATGCGGCACGTACCGACAAAAAACTCGAGGCCGGGGATTTGTTTGGTGTCCGCCTTGATATATGTCTCGTCGTCCATGACGAGACAGCCTGGCTTGACCAGCCACTCACGGTACAGCTTCCGCGCACGCAATTTGGCCACCGGCCTTTCTGACCTTAAAAACACGTAGCCCAGCCCCGCTTCATGGTCTGCTGGACGAACCTTTTCGACGAATTGACCTTTTTGGCCACGTCTCGGGTGGAAAGGTTCGGGTTATTCTTAAAGCACTGCCTTTTCTTCCGAGCCTTCTCTTGGTATTCCGTTTTCAGTTTTCGGCCGCTTCCAGCGCGCCGCTCGATAGTCTTCGTCTCCTGGAACATCTTCACAACACGGTATACGGTGAAATGGTGGATTCCAAGCCTTTTGCCGATCCATCTGTGAGACTGACCAGGATTATCGATCCCCGCGCCCAAAATTGGCTGGTGTGGCTCTTCTTGTTTCGAATGCATCAGATCGCAATTTTGCAAAATTTTGCACACATAAACATAACACTCTAAACTAGTATTACTTAAAATTTCATTAATTTTTACTCACGCGATAAAAATTTACACTCAAAACAAAGTGTCGCATTTTTCCGAGTCCAATATTTATTATAAATTATATGTTCGAATGTTAACCTTAGAACGAAAATTTTATCAAAAGGTTAAAGACCGACAAAAACAAAATGCCTTGGAGCTGTTCAGAATGGCAATGAACCAGTATTGAATTGGCAGCTGGTGGTAAAAAGTACCCTGGAAGGTGCCCTGGCGAGCAACCATTGGTAAGGTAGCTATCGGCTCTATCACCTTTGGCTAGGCAACTGTTGCTAGGCAGCAACCATGAGCCTAATCTAGTTGGCAGCCATTTTTTGGTAAGGCGCTTGAGTGGTATAAATGTGTGTAGCAAATCAATCAACTAGTAACATTGACATGACCAGTTACCAGTCATTAGCAGAACATTATTTCAATTATCTGCTAACAACTGCCTCAAATACCAAGCTTATATTGCTGGGTAATGAATTGTTACACAATATTAATACAGATGTGACAGGTCCAAAAAAGATCGATCAAGCATGGATCATTGAAAATTTGATTTTGTTTGGATTTCAGTATATCTAACATACTAGTACCATAGTACCGTTCCAAATTCTCATCAGTTGGAAGCCAGTTGTGGCAAAAAAAATTCCAGTACCAATAACATTCAATTAGTAATGATACATTTATGAAACGTAGCTGAGAGCAATCAATAAGCCAATAGCAATAAGCAATATCGATATAATTGCTATTTGAATTTCGTGGATGTGTAGAAAGAAGATTCATTACTAATTTCCATTTAATTCCAACTACCTTGATTGCTTATTGCTGCCGAACTCGCTGGGCACACTGATTGTGAGGCTTCTAACCAGTCCCCTGTACAACCATTAAACAAAACTGCTATCGGGCACTCCCTCAACACCACGTCAAAGGAGGGGACAG
>JASCZW010015931.1:0-19633 GCA_034211315.2 Aedes japonicus
TTCTAAAGTGTTGGTAGTCGCAAAACAGCTGAATGCGATAATCGACTTTACGTCGACTCGCAACAACATCAGCAAGGACCTCAAACATAACTTGTTGCAGCTTCCTTGGTCCGTTCAGGCGGCATGTTGCGAGAGGGACAAACTGGAAGCTAAGCTCCTAGTCGACCAAAGTGCGAGGGAAATGGCTAGTTGCAGCGGAAAAAGCCAGGGAATCCCTGCAAGTACACGCAGATGGAAGCGCGATATCCCGTCTCACTTGCAATACACGTTCAATACACGTTGTAGCTTCACATAGCCCAGAAAGCTTTTATTACAACTGTAGGTTTAATGTTCTGACCTCAAGGATAGTTTAGATGACCTATAACATACCATGTTACTTTTTTAAGTTTGTTCACCTTTAAGAATATTAATTGAATATGTCTGAATTTTTATTTTACTTTTGTATTGCTTAAAGATCCCAAGATTATCTTATCATCTATTTTTTCGTTCGAAAATATTAACTGCATATACTTAAATACGTGACGTAAAAATGTATAGCATAAAAAGCTTTTGTTGCTACCGTAGATTTCAAGTTCTAAACTCCAGGACAGTTTGGATACACTAGAGGATCACAAAGGGGTGACCTCACAAAGAGGTTTGGTGTAGTTCGCCTCCACGCGGTGTACCTTGGAAACGTTAAGTTCTTAACGGATAAAGGAACTATGGAGGGTGCGTCACATGGCGCATTGGGGTCAATATAAGTAAGACCCCAATAACGGAAACTGGCTGATTTGCGGAACATGGCTGGCATCTATGTCATCTCCCTGAGTACTGTCGGGTGACACTTACAGAAAATAGCAAGGTTTCGTGCGGAATAGTTTGTCTCCGTCCCACTAAAACCCTGGCAGGCTTTCAGTACGATTCATCCCCACCGACCGGCTTTGCTAGCCGGGTGGGAGTAGGCTCAGATGCCCAACCTGACCTATGCCGATCAGACTCTGAACGCGGTGCCCCATGAAGACCCACGTCAACCCTAGCATGGCTTCCCTAGAGGTTGAAGGGGGACCCAACCGCATGGAGCCGCAAGCTCCCAATGAAACGACAACCCGTTCGCCAAAAGAGGATTGAAAGGATCCCCGCCTGTAAAGAAGGCAGTATCTGGCGGTGTATCCGATACGTGCAGAACCGTCAGCCTCGGAAGCAGGGGTCTCTGGTAAAACTGGAGAGGCCATGGATGTGCCTAGGCTCATGCGGGCTAGGGAGAGGAAGCACGATACGCTTTCTAAAGTGCTGGTAGTCGCAAAACAGCTGAATGCAAACATAGCTTGTTGCAGCTTCCTTGGTCCGTTCAGGCGGCATGTTGCGAGAGAGACGAACTGGAAGCTAAGCTCCTAGCCAACCAAAGTGCCAGGGAAATGGCTAGTTGCAGCGGAAAAAGACAGGGAATCCCTGCAAGTACACGCAGACGGAAGCGCGATATCCCGTCTCACTTGCCTGGAGAAACTGCACCCGGTGGCTCAGAAAAGCGGCTGGTGTCTGACGGCCCCATGGGTCTAGAGACATATGCGCGCGTGGTGTCGGGACTGGCGGGTCCAACCGTACGTCCTGCGGGCGTGAAGTGAATGCCCCGGCATCAAGGGTGACAAAAAAGGCAACGGCGGCAATGACGGAAAAAGCAGCAAAGTCGCCAATAGCGCCAACCAATATGGCCCAACCGATAGGGCCGGTCCCAGTAATGAACGGGACAACAAAGGAGGAACGAGCGATGACCCTTCCAGAGGCAGGGAAAACCCTTGGACCAAGGTCCGGAAAAAGGGAGATAGACCCAAGAAAGAAAAAAAAACGAACCGAAGTATGGATCGAAAGCGTAACCGCGGTGAGGCCCTCATCGTGAAGACCGAGGAGTCTAAGTACTCCGAGGTCCTCAAAGCGTTGCACGGCACCGCTAAGCTCGTGGATCTGGGAGCCAACGTGCGGAGTATCCGCCGTCCTCGCATGGATGAAATGATCCTAGAGCTAAAGAAGGAAGGACCCAGCGTACAAAAAGCTGGCCGAACAGGCCCTAGGAGCAGGAGTGGAGGTACGTGCCCTAGCCACGTTAGTGACTCTCCAAAGTTAAAACTTGGACGGAGACTGGCAAAATCTCCACAGCCATCAAGGCCCAGTATAGGGTCGAGGTTGCCACAACAGCCATACGGCTGCGAAAGGGTCCACTTGTGACTCAAGTGGTAACAATCCGACTGCCGGTTGCCGCCGCACACTCGGCCCCAAAAGTGGAAAAGCTCATAGGGGAACGTCCATTAAATACGTCACGCAAAAAGTGACTTTTTATACCTCCTCCCCCCATTGTCACGTTTTTTTATGAACCTTAATTTATTTTTGCTCGGATCGTCACGTTTTCCCAAGTCACCCCTCCCCCCTTACTGCGTGACATAATTAATGGACCTTCCCTAGTGGGGTGGTCTGTTTGCCCACTGAGTCTGCACCAGCCACCCAAGCCGTGCTTTATGTGCCTCGAGAGCGGGCATATGTTGTGGGAATGAAAGGGCTCCGATATGAGCGATCTATGCCGAAGGTGCGGAGGAAAACGTCACAATGCCCGGGACTGCAAGAAGCCCCCAAATGCATGGTGTACTCTGGGGAACCAGACGACAAGCACGTCACAGGAGGTCCCAAGTGCTTGGCCTACAAGTGTAAACCAAAAAGCTAAACACAGAGCAGGTAACCCAATTGATTCTAAACCAGTGTGAGGCGGCTCAGCAACTGTTGTGTCAGGCAGCTCGCGAGTCAGGAACGGATTTCGGGGATAGGGAACTGGGTTGGGGATAAGTCTAAGCAGGCGGTACTATGGGTGACAGGTGAGTTCCCAGTTCAGGATTTTGTGTCCACCTCAAACGAGGGCTTCGCGGTCGCAAAAGTGAACGAAGTATTCATTTGTAGCTGCTGTGCGCCGCCGAAATGGTCGATTGACCAGTTCTCACAAATGGTTGATCGGATGACGGGCGACTTTTAAGCCTGGGCCCAGATCGGCATCATGGGAAGTTTTTTTTTTTTTTTTGTTGGGGCGTAGAATCACTGCGTCCACTGAGTTGAACTTTTGTGATATACCCCTGTTTACTATACTAATTCGCATCTTAAAGCTAGATCACCATTTGTCAAGTGACCAGCCTAAGACGCGTCTCCCAGTCAGGCAAAATTGAGTTTATAAAACCCACCACCTTCCCAGGATTTGCAGTACAAATTTCTTTAGGTTGCATATAGCCACTGTATAGAAATTTAAGTCTGTTCTTGTACACAGCATCACAACTGCAAAGCAGATGTTCCGAGGTTTCACGTTCCATGTTACAGAAACGACAGATATCATTCTGAACCTGGCCAATGTTTTTCAAATGATATCTACTCGGGCAATGTCCGGTTACTAGGCCAGTATAGGTACAAATAACTCTCTTATTGAGCTCCAGAAGCTTTTTACTAATTGTAACATTTGGAATTATAAACCTTTTCGCTTGAGAACACTTTGTGGTGACTAAACCAAATGGTCATCACCCTTGCTCTTCCCAAGATTTTAATTCCATTTTTATGGCACAGTATGATATACCACAGAATGGTTCTGGGATAACAACCGTGCATTTGAACCTTGTTTAGCAAGTTCGTCTCGCTCTTTCATTGTCTTCTAATGCCACAGTGTCCCGGAACCCAGAATAAATTTACCGAGTTCTCTTGGCACACCTTTCGCAATGAAAGAATGCATTCCCAGACAAGTTTGGATGTACATTTATAATTACTTAACGCTTTGAGTGCCGCTTGGCTGTCATCATGGGAAGTTACTTTACACTTAACACAGATACTGTCAAGCCACGGCTGCGAGTCCTCTGCGTGTCCCGTTTGCGCGGAAGCGGACGAAACTGCAGAACATGTGTTCTTCGTTTGCCCTCGCTTCAAAGACGCAGGAACGGCATGATGACCGTGAACGGTTGGGACACGACTCCAGACATGCTTATACAAATAATGTGTCAAGAACAAGACACTTGGAAAGCGGTAAAAACGGCGGCCTCCCAGATTGTTTTAGAGCTACAGGATAAGTGGCGCAATGACCAGCGACAGGCCAGAGGGATCAACTAACCACTTTTTAGTGGGTCGAGGAGTTGGCACCCTTATCCTGACACGCTGAGATCTTCAGGAGTATGTATGCAGATTTTCCATACCGTTAAACAAAAAAATAAGGGCACTGGACCCAAGATTGAACCTTGTGGAACACCTGTGGTGACTAGAAGACGTTCCTGACCCGCCGCAGTGCTGTATACCAGAACCCGATTCTGGAAGTTGTTGCCTAGAATCCTGTATAGATACCCATTAACCCGGAGACGTTGGAGTGAGTTGACATTAGCCTCCCAACTGGCACTATTGAACGCAACGCGTGGCCGATCATCCTTCCAACTGCATGAAAGAGTTGTAGTCTGGGATACTGGAACACTAGTCATCGGTCAATTATACGGCGGTCGCAGACCAGCGACTCGGTTCATGACGTGGAAAGATTAACCACCTGCAGTGATTGCTCGGTTGCTTCCGAATCTTTGGATTGGGCCCCATGGGCTCGCATTGGCTTTCGAACAAAAGAACTCGAAGCAGGGTCGTCTGCTGGCCTTAATTTCCCTTTTCAGTGCCGGGTTGGCGGTGGCTAGCGGCACGTGACGCTTCGTTCTATCGGCGCTCACTGTATTCTCCTGCTTGCGCGGAGGCAAATTCTACGGAAGTCGGCAATCTCCCATCTCTAGGTTTGACCTTCCTACACATGGTTGCAACGCACATGCGTGTAAGTAGCGCTACGAGTTGATCGCAGGATCCTGAGTTTCGCTCGAATACTTCATCGAGCGTTGATTTAGAGGCATGACTGGCAGCATTGTCTCGTTGGAAAGTCGTGATCTCATTCATAACATTTTTGGAAAACGGGATGAGAACCTCTTCTGGCATAGATTTTAGAGTTCATAAGCATCGAAATGAAGCAAACCGGCCAAGATCATTACCGTTCCTCAACCAAAGTTTAGTTTTTTCCATTCATGGTGTCTCTTGTCTGTTATCGTGCCAATGGCTACTAAAACCATCTGATCCATCTAGGTTGAACGTCATTTCGTCACTGAAAACCACGTTTGACCATTCGTGGTCCCATAACCGATATTTTCGTGGTTCCAAAACCGAACGCAAAACGGCTAGCGTGATGCAGGCGTCGCTGATACGAACGGAACATTTGGATTCTTGTTTGGCTCGCTTGGCGAATCTCCGACGACAGCTTCTCGTAGATCCCATCCATTTTATTTCCCGTTTGATGCGCACTGTCAGGGTGAATGGACATCTTTATAGCTGCTTCGTGGCATACTTTTCGCCCATCCGAATATAATTATGGACGACATTCTTGCTCCTACCAATTCTCATGCCTATTTCAACAAAGCTCAACCCTTGCTGTCGAAGGTCACCTATTCTTCCCTTCTCAAAGCTGGTTAATGGGATTTTTTTTCGAATTATATTCTCTATTTCAACCATTGCCTACGGCAAATTTTTTTTCACCATGTAATAGACGAATATTTCCCCAACTTGTCTACTAACCTGTCACCACCATATCAGAATCGAATGAAACTTTGTGTGTGTCAGAGATTTGGATTCTAAGAACTGTTCATTAAAGAAAGTGGGCACCTGTTTCCCAAAGGAAAATATTTATTTTCGAATGTATTCATCAGTTTGACTAGTATAGAAAAAAATCAACATACATACATATGACCAAATTCACGTGAGTTTTAATATTAACTTCTCATTTCATTACATTCAAGAATGCTCGCACTTTTTTCTTAATACCTCCCATTAGATTCTGCACAACTCCGTAACTTTTCGTTGTACTGCAGACCAAATTTTCTTGTAGCAGTCAACCGAGCTTGATTCTCATCCATCTTTCTTAGAATTCTGCTTAACTATTGCCCAGTATCTTTCGATGGGACGCAGTACCAGGCAGTTTGGGGGGATTTTGGTATTTTTCGACAAAATCGACTTTTTCGTTCTATAATATCTCCAACGTGCTACAGAAGCGTTGTGAGCAGATGCCAGATCCAGCTAAAATAATGGCTTTCGGTAGATTGGTAGAAGCCGTTTTTCGATGCGTTCTTTTCTGTAATTTTCACCGTTGAATGTGCTCGTTGTCAAATGGCTTGCCACACTAAAGCCGTTTTCTCATTTTTTCCGGCTCGGATGTATCACAAATCATCAGACACATCTGTCTTCCGCTCAGTGTTGGAAAATTGCTGTCCCGGAAGTGTACTGGTATCCAAATCGACGTAACTTTCATCGTCCATCAACATGCATTGGTTCGGCTTTTGGAGGATAACGTCATACACACTCTGTGACCGTATTTTCGAAGAAGCTTTCTTTGATTTTTCTTTAAGGTGCTTTCTGCTTCTTGTAGGTTCTTCTTACGCAGTTTCGACGCAAATTTCCACTTTTTTGGCAATTTCATGAACGGGACACGGTTTATGCGATTTCAAAAGACGTACCGCTGCCAGCTCCTTTTTCTAGTCCGATGTCCCGTTGTTGCGTCCAGATTCCGGTAAATCTTCAAGAAAACACGTTCCTTCAAACTTCTCAACAATCTTAAACACTGCAGATTTAGAGCTTCACGCTTTTTGCAAATTTCGAAATGAAATTTTCGGAAAAAACATTTGTGCAGAATTAATTTGCGAGTTGATAAGCTGATCCGACCATCGTTCGAAATTTCTCACTTTTGTTCGATTTTTCAGGTGTGTTGCCAAAGTAAACAATGTTTCTGCACACTGAGCGAAAATTCATCACTTTTGGTTAAGTTTCAATCCTAAACCATTGATAAACAGGTGTCCACTTTTTTTTAAGGAACAGTCCTTGTTTAGAGAATTCGTCTGAATGTTTGAAAGGGAATTTGAAAGGAGTGAAATATTTCATCGTCTTACTTTCAAAACAATATAATGCAGTAATCAGGAGATCAACAGAAATGTGATCAATGGCTGACTTTTGGGAAATTTTCTAAACTTACATTTAAAATTTAAAAAAAAAATACTACACTGAAAAAATCTTAAAACTGAACCTTAAAAATTTAGATTAATTGTGCAAAAAAGACCCATTTCGGAAACGCGTGTATTTTTTACTATACGTAGACAGTTTTGGAACTTCACTCGATTGAAAAATGTCTTCTTAGGAATCCCAAAATAATCAAAAATGAGCTAGAATTGAGGCTGGATGAAAGATATGAAAAGCTGTTGAGCAAAACCTTATAGATGAAATCAAGAGAAAGGTACAAGCATTTGGAATGGGAAAAGAAGTCAATTGAAATAAATAAGGCAAAGCATAGCTTAGAATCCGGTAAGAGTGCTCAAAATATTAGTGCCTTGATGTGTATGTACAAATATACAACTCGATGTGTAAATTTGCATCCTTTGCTTTGCCATGACATATCTTGGTACCCACAAAATTTCATTCTGATAGGTTGATAATCCCCCATCAATGTACAAATGTGAACGAAACTAAAACTCAAATTTAGACATTATTAGACATGAAAAAGTTGTTGATGTAAAACTTTTGTTTTCCTTTCGTAAGTCCATCGCAACATGTTCTGGAAAGTTTTAAGCAACATAATTGTCTGCCTATAGAAAAATGATGTGTACTTAAAGTTGTATTTATTCAAAACTGATTCTAGTTTTCAAAGTGATTTTTTTTTCAGTGTATGTTTTGGTATGAAATAAAAATTATTTCAAAGAGACATGTAATTATCTGCGTTATTCAATGCATTTGCCCCGGCTTGACGTGCCGCAAGGGCTCAGTATGGTTTCTTTGCTCTTAGCCCGAAGCTAAAAGCCAGTTTCATTGTGATAATATCACATCAGTAAGTTTTACCCCTGTAATTATCTACTCACTTTTTGTATAGTTATAATTCTTATAATTTTTTATATGGGATTCAAATGGTTTGAAATTGAATTAAATTTTTACAATTACAAATAGAATTGTATATTATTAAGTATTGCAGTATTTTATTATTACATTTTCTAATCTCTAGCTTCAAGGCAAGATGATTTTAGAATCATGGCAAGAAAACCATATTAATTTCACTGATTTATGAATATATTTATATACGACCATATGTTGGGATGACAGGCGGGACCATCAGAGTACCCGATTGAAGCGATTTGGATAGGAAGAGTGAGACTGCCCACTTTCTGTTTTTAACATTTCGTGAACAAAAGGGGCTCTGCTCCCAATCTAGTGGGACTTTTAAGTAGGCGAGGGCTTGGTTTTGGTGTGTATTGTGCGAACTTCTTTCTTCGAGGAGATTAATTCTAGACCCTTGTAGTTTTGCCAGTTATTGTATCTGCTTGCTTTCGGGCCCACAATACTTTTTTGGCCCTTCTTACAGGAAAATGAGTACAACCTTGATCAAATCGTTCAATTAAAACAGTTCAGTGCTATAGGAAGTTGCCTTGCTACATTACATAGATGGTAGTTCACATCATCACCATAATCATCATCATCATCATCATATATGAAATGTTACATTTGGCATAGGTCATGAGGTATGTCATGCACATGTAAGCCAGCTATATCAGGTCTGTTAAATGAGAGATTGCAAACAATTTCATTGTTTACGCTGGCTTTGGCTTTGAACGAGCGAAAATTTGACGCGTCTGTTAAAATTCATTAATATTTTTTCAGTGTAGGCAAGATGCCAAAAGTCACCCTTTGGTCACATTTCTGTAAATCTTCGCACTCCAGCGTTCTAACAGTTTTAAAACCCGCAGTGCAAAACTTCACCCATTTTTGAAATGTTATTCTTAATCAATGCTCTAGAAACAAAGTATACTAAATGCTTGGTAAAAAATAAGTTTCATTCGATTCTGAGATGGTGTTTCTATATCTTGGTCGTGTTGGGGCGAAATTCGTCAACAATTGAACACCTACAAACAGAGTAAATGGACTTTTCGTAACGAAGGAAACTAGGCCAAGGCCACCTCCAACATGATCGGACACATCAACTTCAAGTAGTTACCAAACACCTAAAACCCTTTCTCTCATTCCCTCGTCAAACGGAAAAATACCATTCAAACCAAACCAAAATCCCCAATCACATCTTGATTTTCCACCCAAACTGGTTGCGCGTTTACTTTTCATTCCACAACTTCAAACCAGAAATAGCGAAGAAAATCACAACAGTCAACATTTATGTTGCAAAACAAGAAACATGTAGGCCGTAGTCGCTACTAAACAAACCGCACCCGGACCAACCCCAACAGCATCAAGATCCACTTACGGGTGCAGATGTGCGTGAAGGAAGCATTAGACCTGATCCTCTTCCTCGTCTTTTGCAATCTAAGTTACCTCGTCAATTTGGATTTTTCCAACCCTGGACCAACCCGTTTAAGAAGAAATCAAATCCAAGAGAATTAACGTCGACCAGCATAGATTCCGCATAACTCCGAGAAGTTTGACGAGCGATCGCGATAACAACAACGCCGCCCGACCACGAAGATGAAAATATCAACAGAAAAGCATACGATCTGTTCGTAAGTGGTTGTGTAGTATTATGATGAGTTTCCAATAACACAACATACTTCACCCATAGTCCGGATTTATTGAACCGACCGACCGCCTCGTTGCTGGGCATCTCGATGACGACAACGAAGACGTACCATCTTCCTCACTCGGGGGGCCTCTTATGTAGGTACAACAATAACAAAAGGAAGCCCCGGCCCCTCTCGAAAGCGCGTAACACTGCTGGCTGACCGGCTTTGGCGGTGAACAGGTGAAGCATGGAAATTGATTTGTTCGGTGAAGCATTGTTTTCTTTATTCTCTAGTTTGAATAGTCCGATGACGTAAAGCGCGGAAAAGTTTTGTGAAAATTGGAACCGGTGTTTCTGCGTTGCTTGCCGATCGGATTAAGCACAACTTTGAACGCCAACATCGAGTTCGGGGCGTTGGGTCTTGTTTGGCCCAAATTGTCAAGCGATTCATAACTTGGATCCATGCAACGTGGGGAGATGGATAGCTAATCCATTAATCAATGGAGGAAAATGCGAACAAATGTTGGGAAATGTGGATCAGATCCATTCCGTAGAGCAGTAGAGTAATCGCAGTCAGTATGTTACGACTTCCACCTGTATCCAGTTACGATGGAACAGTGAAAGTGTGGTGTGCAGCATAGTCTAAATTTATGGCAGTTTGATGAGAGCTCTTTGTTTAGATACAGGTCAAGTTGAAATGCTTTATCTCCGGCCAACTCCGCACGTCTACATAATTTTTGGGTTGTGGTCATCAATCAGGGTCGATTCTCAGCAAAGTGATCGAATTCGATGAAATATTTTGATTCGCATCAGAATCATCTTGAAATTGAGCAGGAAATCGTTAGCAGGAAGGTTTCATGCCGAATTTTTGGGATTTTCTCGATACAAAATTATTTTTAGTTTTTATTTTAAACTGAAATTGAATCATTAGAAAATTTACATTTTCTGACTGTACTCAAAAAAAAATATACACAATGATAAACTTGTAGTTTTTATCGTGTGGTCAAAAATTGATGAAATGTTGGCTGCATCTGCAACTAGCTATGAGTTGCATAATCTAACTAAAGGGTGTTTCGAACAAAATTTGGTCGACTTGAACTTGACGCATTTCCTTTCATCGTGCATTATAAAAATTTGCACATCCCTCATTTTGAAGATGTGTGCGTGTAGCATCATGCCTCTATTTCGATTTTGAGATAAGCACTTCAGTTATCAAAATGTCGTCGAAGGAAGAGAAGCAACGCATCAAAATTTTGCCACGTTCATGGCGAAAATTAAAGCTACTATTACGCCAAGCAGGCGAAATTGTTGAATGTGGCTAAATTAACTGTTACCAACGTATTAAAAGTGTTCGGTGAACGTTTGTCGACAGCCAGGAATGCTGGATCGGGGGGAAATCGAAAGCCGGAGGCCACAGCGATGACAAAAAGAGTTGCCCGCTGTTTCGAGCGGAACTCCAACCTCTCCGTTCGAGATGTCGCAAAGAAGCTGGGAGTGGCGCTTTCAACCGTGAATAGAGCTAAAAAACGAACTGGACTGTCGACTTACAAGAAAGTTATAACTCCAAATCGCGACGATAAACAAAACACATCGGCCAAAGCACGATCGCGAAAGTTGTACACGACGATGCTGATGAAGTTTGATTGCGTGGTACAGGACGATGAAACTTACGCCAAAGCAGACTTTAAACAGCTTCCTGGACAGGAATTTTAAACGGCAATCGGACGGAAGAAGGTGACAGATATTTTCAAGCACATTAAACTGTCAAAGTTTACGAAGAAATATCTTGTGTGGCAGGCCATCTGTACCTGTGGCTTGGAGGGCAACGTTTACATTCCAACCGGAACCGTCAACCAGGAAATTTATCTGAGCGAGTGCCTACAAAAACGTCTACTGCCTTTCTTGAAGCGACACAATTCTTCCGTTCTATTTTGGCCGGATCTTACCATTACGGAAAAAAGGCCATGGAGTGGTATGCTGCCAATAACGCTCAAATGGTGCCCAAGGACAAGAACCCCCCCAACACGCCTGAGCTGCTCTCAATCGAAAAATATTGGGCCATCGTCAAGCGGAACCTTAAGAAGACTCAAAAAGCTGTTGTGAGCGAGAAACAGTTCAAGGCAAACTGGCGTTCTGTGGCGAATAAAGTGGACAAGGAGACTGTACAAAATCTTATGGCAGGTGTTAAACGAAAGGCCCGGCAATTCGCATTCGCTAAAATAAGAAGTTTAGCTGAACGTTTCTCCTGTATTCTGTATTAACTGAGCTTGAAAATATATTAATATAAATTTTAATCGACTCAAACACATAACTGTTTAACTAAATTCTGATCAGAACACCCTTTATATGTAATCTAATACAATCGCAGCCAATAAGAGAAAGGATCAGCGTAATAATTGGGTAAGATGAGGATGGGACGTTTGGCATACGGATGTTTGGCCGACTGGACGTTTGGCCGAAAATTGTCTATTAGCATAAATGTATTGCAGAGAAAAGGAGATAAGGAACCAAAAAACATTCTTGAACGCATTAGATAGCATCCCGATATACTTATTACACTAGAGTTTATCAATATGTGTGCGGATTTGCAGTAATATTGAAACTTGGCCTTTGATAAGTGTATTGTCGATTGGATCAACGAGGTGCTATCAATACAAATATCAGCAAATCTCGGAAGCTCATCCATCAGTGTTAGAGCTGTAAAAAGGTGTCCACAAGGAGGCATACTGTCACCTCTATTGTGGTCTTTAATAGTTGATCTCCTAAAAAATCCGAAAACCCTAGTAATTGGTTTCGCAGGTGATATAGTTATAAAAGTTCGCGGTAAACATGACTGTATCATCGCAAACAAAATGCAAAGTGCTCTTAATTACTTGAATATGAATCCTTCTAAAACTACTATTGTCCCATTTACACGCAGGAGAAAATATTTGTAAAAAAATAACATAAGACTGAAAGGTACGCACTTGGAACTTTCAAATACAGTCAAATACTTTGGAGTATTCCTTGACAGTAAACTGAACTGGAACTTTCATTTAGAGCAGACAATCAAAATGCTCTATGGATAGCTAAAAAACACTTGGTAAGCAATGGGGACTAAAGCCAAAAATGATCCATTGGATTTATTCGGAAATTGTGAAACTCAAGATTACCTATGCTGCATGGGTCTGGTGGCCAAATAGAAAAAACTGTTGTACAGAGAAGGTTGGCAAAACTTCAAAGGCAAGCAACTAGTTCAATTGCTGGTGCAATGAGAAGTACACCAACAAAGACACTGGACGCATTGCGTTTCATGCTACCATTGCATCAATACATACAATTAGAAGCTAAAAAGGACGCTCTAAGGATCAGACGGTTTGTGAACCTTTTTGAAGGTGATCTAATAGGACATCTTAGCATTCTAAAAATGATTAGGTTTAATCCTTTAGTTATGAACATCGAAGATTAGATGGAGAAAAAATACAAGTTTGACTGTTCGCATCAAGTTATAGATCCTGAACGTGATTCGTGGGAAAGAGGCGGTCCAAACCTCCGCCAAGGATCGATTGTATTCTATACAGACGGTTCAGAAATGAACAATCAAGTGGGAGTAGGTGTAACTGATCCAGGAATTGACATATCAATGTCAATGGGTAAGTGGCCAACTATGCTCCAAGCTGAAATTCAAGCAATTTTGGAATGTTCTATAGATTTTCAAATATATGCATTATGTCGGACAGTCAAGCAGCTCTAAATGCTTTAAAGTCAGCAACATGCAATTCCAAGCATGTTTGGGAATGTGTTCAATCACTGTAGTCTTGTAGTAATCAAGTAAATTTATACTAGGTTCCTGGCCATTGTGGAATTGATGGGAACGAGAGAGCTGATGAAATAGCAAGACTCGGACCGTCTCATTGATTCGTAGGACATGAATCCTTTTGTGGCTTATCTGCATCTTCACTTAGAATGGAGATGAAAGCCTGGGCCAGGTTTGAAAGTGGAGGCAAAATGGAACAACACTTTCATAGCTGGGCAATCAAAGCGGTTCATCACTCCAAACATTTCAATGACTCGCAAATTACTTGATCTTACCAAAAAAGATTGAAACTTATATCCCTAGTAGCACACTTGTGGCCATTCGGTTGAGATAACATATATATGACTTGCTAAGTTATAATCAAGTTAATACAACTAATTATGATCGTAGTGTGCTACCTGGGATACAGGTCACTGGTCACGGAAAAAATCCTTCTGCAGCTTGCTAAATTAGTAAGCATTCATGAGTTCTCAGGTATTTTGCTGACGATCCATGGCTTCAGCGGTATGATTTAAAAACAATGTTAGATTCAACTCGCAAAACTCGTTGTTGAAATTTAACTCTTTGAACAGGTTTACCTTTTAATCACGAGACCCCTCTGTTCTCTGGTGCATGTTATTTATTCGGAAAAATCTGACATGACGGTATTGTCCAAAAGATGAAAAATTGAAATTTGAAGTATATGTAATCATATAAGAATAGTCATTTTTTTTTCTCAACAAAATGTATTCAATTGGTTGCCGAAAATAGTCAGCCGGAATTTCCTCTTTTTAACTTAGCATTCCCCTCCTGACCGTTGTGATCGTTCTAGGATGATATGGTGTATTGTATACAAAACCCGTCTCTGAAATTATCTCATTGCTTTTTATTTTTGCCCAGTCATTCGAAGCACTCAGCGTCATAAGAGGTGCAAAACGTAAATGGCATTGAACAATCAACTTCATCCTTTATTATCCAAAGATCACTTCAATAACACACGATTGATTCATTCATTTTTAAATGCTGTATGATGGATGATGATAATTCAAAAGAACAGTACGTTCTACGACGGCACAACACTTGTTTTTTGAAATGAAGAAACTGGTTAGACCGTCGAACCGAGACTTGATTGAAATAATTTACACATTGTATTTTCCAAGATTTATAAACTTCATTGAAGTTAATAATTAAGATAATTGCATAGCGTCTGGGTCCTCCCTTAGCTCAGTCAGTAAAGGCGCAGCTAAAAAGCAACACCATGCTGGAGGTGGCTGGGTTCGATTCCCGGTCTAGTCTAGGAATTTTTCGTCAAGGAAAATTTCTCGACTCCCTGGGCATAGCGTATGATTGTACTTGCCACGCAATCATACTAATGCAAAAATGGTACCTGGCATCGAAAGTTCTCAATTAATAACTGTGGAAGTGCATCTAGAACACTAAGTTGAGAGCAAGCAATAAGCTAATTGTGAAAGCAATAAGCTTGAAATGCTAAAGAAGAAGAAGCATAGCGTCTCGATTCACCTCAACCTGTTTCATCTTCTAGGCTCTCGACTTTGTGTTTTAAATCCACTTTCAGGGCTATTAGTTATATTATATGCCCAGTAAAGTCAAGAAAATTTTCAACCCGAATTATTTCGTCATTGATATGAACTGTGTTAACTGAATTTTTTTCGTAAATTTGCTTACGCTCGTTTTGATCAGGTGTACAATTTTGAAGGCTGAAAGCTGAAATCCGAAAGCATAACCTCAAACACAGTCGATCATAGTTTTCGTACGGCAAACACATTCTTGATAAATTTTAAGAAACATTCGTATTGCTTGCCATCTTGTAAAACGTTTGTTTAGAAAACGTACGAAATAAATTTCGTGGAGTCCAGCCAACCGGGAAAGGTTTCTCTTTTATCGTATCCACACATGTTGGGATTGCTACACGGTAAAAAAAAATCCGTGCTCAGATCCGTAAACTGCCGTCATAAATTCGAGAACAAGCTATAATAAACTAAATTACGATTAAAGGTAAAAATCCTGAAAGCGTGATCTAGTTTACGGCCCGTTTGCATTTTCGCCTTTTTATCTGTGTACTGAGCAGGGGGCTAAAATCATTTGTTTATCTCCACATGAAGGAAAAAGCGTCACACATTTTAAGTCGAAAGATGTGAATTCATCTTCATTATTTACGTAACTTCTCACAAGTCATCATGGCATAGTAAGATCAACCACGGATTCAAAAGGATCGATTCCCAAGTCAGGAATATTGAAAAAAAAAACAATCCACGCTCTCGTTTTTTCGAATTTTCTTTCAAGTCGATAAAATGTGTCTGTCAAACTTGTTTTCAACCAAATTTTCATACTTTTTCAAGTGTTTTCATAAAATACCTGAAAGCACATGTAGTATTTAATCCGAAGCTAGTTTTATAAATATTACAAAACACTTCCATTGCAGAAAACTGCGAATAGATTGGCGAGTAAAAGGGTTGGCTTCCGGCGTCTAAACTAAATTTTATTTTCAGTTTTGCTACGTAAGAATTCAAGCATTGATTGTCTTCTATTGATTGTCACTTAAATGTCTCATATCGAAGCAGAACTTGTTTTTTCCGATCCCTGGTCTAGCCAAGTCTTCTCAAGGATAACAGCAGCAATCAAATGAGAAGTTTCGTGCTTTGTAGAAACACTTTAAAGCCCGTCTGAATTAGCAAAATTGGTAGATTTGTGCACGACGCTATGAAAATAATTCATTGAATATGTTTGAATAGCTATCGCAGTTTTGTATAGCCCTAGAGGCGAAGGTTACTACTGAATATCTTAAGTTCTGAACTCAAGTTTTTATGAGTTTTAACATCCTAAGATAATCTGTTAATGACTGATGACCTTACAGAAGATTCACTGAATGTGTGTAAGTTTCAAAGTGCATCAAATTAAACTATCACATTTTATTTGTTTACCTTCCAAAAGACTCGTTTGGTCAAATACATATTGTTACTTTGTTTGGTCTAGAAAGCTACATTTACAGCTGCAGGGCTTCAGTTTTGAATACCAAGATAGTTTGGATCACCTAGAAGATTTTCTTATAATGTCTGTTGATCCTCCAAGGTTTTCATTGAATATGTTTCAACACAGCGTAGCTTAGCTTTTTTGGCAACTGGAGGTCCTAAGTTCTGATCTCAAAAATAGTTGGATGATCCAGAACATACCATATTACTTTATAACGTATCTTAACATTTAAGAATATTAATTGAATATGTTTAAATATTTATTGATACATTGTTTTGTCTAAATATTATTATTACAAATGTAGATCTAAACTTCAGAATGCCAGGACAGTTTGAATGACCTTGAGGATCAGTAAGTTATAGAATATTGACTGGTGACTTTCCAAATGATTCATTGAATATGTTGAAAACATATAATCACCTTATATAGCCCAGAAAGCTACTGTTACAAGTGTAGATCTTATATTACTTATATTACTTAAGGACAGTTTGGATGACCTAGAATAGCCCAAGATTGTCGCAATATGTCTGTTGACCTTCTACACTATTTAATGAATATTGTGAATACATTTTGTTCCTTTGCATACTCCAAAAACCTATTGTTACAACTGTAGATCTAATGCTCTGAACTCAAGGATAATTTGGATAACCTCGATCATCGCAGTTTATCTCGTAATGTTTGTTTACGTTCTAAAACATTCAGTTAATATGGTTGAATACGTAGCGTTACTATGTATAGCCCAACAAGCTATAGTTCCTAGTGTAGATCTCAAGTTCTGAACTCATGACACTTTTATTGACCTAAAACAGCATAAATTTATCAAATAATGACTGTTGACCTTCCACAAGGTTCATTCAATTGTGAATACATATCATAATCTTATACAGTCCTAGAAGCTACTATTATAATTATAGATCTGAAGTTCTGAACTCAAGTGCATTTTGGATAACCCAGAAAATCCCAGGAAGATACAAAAATATTTAAAGTATATTACCGAAAATTTAATAATACGTATGCATATGTACCTTATTCTAAAAAAACGCTTTAAACTATTGATAATGACTTTAGTTTTTTTAGCTCCTGAACTTCTACATATTCAGGATGTTCTAGGTCGTCAATGAGGCCATAAACTCATGTTATTTTATACTTCCCAAACAGAAAAATTGACGTAGAACAAATTTGCCCGAAACAGTGTACACTTTTATTCAGGCTGTAATTTTAAACAGCCATTTTCCTTTAGGGGTCATATATGATTTCTTAGGCCTGCAGAGGTTAATATAATTTTTAAAACAAGGCTGAACATTTATGAATTTTTCAAAAGTATGTGATCCAAAATCAACATTGTTGTCTATATAAATTGATGCATAGAAATATTTTCGAACGATTGGTGCAAACATTTTGAAAATCTTTTCAGAAATGATTGAGATATTAACGCTTAAAACCTGATCACTTTTCGTGACGGTCGCATTACAATTTTTGTTTTAAATTGACCCCCACAGAAAACAAAGAGGTAGTCCTACGTCCTAGGTAGTCCAGAACTTCTCGATTGGGCGGAGCAGGGACACGTTGGGAGGGCTGGCATGCTTGGGCACAACCGAAATGGCCAAATGCTCCAGCCAATTCCTCCAGCGCCCGCTTAGAGTAGTGGTCCGACGCTAGATCAGGCCAAACGCCACGTCGTGATCCTTGTGGTACTTTTTAATGAAGGCGGCAACTTCTGGGAGGCCGTTCGTACTGTACATCTAGCCGTTCACTGCCAGCCCCGACAAAATGAAGAGGGGATGTGGCATCCCCTTTTCACTGATTGTGAGCTACAGCAACAACTTCTTTGGGAACTTCGTGTGCGCTATGTACTTCTTAAAGCTGGTAATTTCTTTAGTCGGGGAGGTGAAGTAGCCTTTGCCTTGCCAGTGATTGCCATCCAACGTGAGATACGTCTCGTCGTCTATAACGACCACCACGTTCCGTTTCGTCGAGAAGATCTCTTTGACCGGAATCTTCAGCCGGTGTTTCTGGGTGTCAGCTTGGTTCTCCGACACGACTGGCTTGGACTGACACTTCCACATGTGAATATCCATTTTGGCCAAATACTTCCTGACCGTTTGGCCGGCCGAACTGATCTCTCATCCCAACGCGGGGAAAGAAGTGGCCACCATGCCTTCCGTCTTTCGTTAGAGCTTCTGTTGAATCCTCCGGTCGGTTAAAACGGTCGGACGGTTGGAACCATTCTTCCACTCGATGGACTCTCCCTTCTTCAGAAGTGCCAGAATCTTGTAGATGGTTCCGCGATCGTATCCGGCCGGCACGACGTGGGCCACGATGGCCGACTTTTTTAGGCTCAGATGGAGCAAACGGTACGAACAAACCATACAGGGTGTCTGCAAATTATCCGTACAGACTTTGTCAGCATGCCTCAAAACAACCAAGCGGATTAAACTCAGCATACCTTTATGGTTTAACACCTTGACCATTAGTTTTTAATCGTAGTAAGTTTGCTACAGTTTTGGTTTCTAATTCATTCAAAATAAACTTTTTCGAAAAACCCGACTTTGGTCCAAATAAGTATACTAGAACTTTGAATTTTTTTTATCAAGTGGGCTCTGGGAACCTTTAAACGCATTTAGACAAAAAAAGCCTTCTAATTCACCGGATTTGCATCCGAAGGACTATTCGGTATGGTCCATATTGGAGTCAAAAGCCTGCAGTACACCACATAAATCACTAGAACATCTAAAATTGTCTGTTTTAAAGGTTTAGGAACAAATATCTGTCGAAGAACTCGCGGCCATTGTTGATAACTACCCGAAACGTTTGAAGGCGTGCATCTCAGCACGAGGCGTTCATTTTGAAACGAACAAATAAACCTGTAATTTGCAAACAATTTGCTATATCAAACAATACATATTGATTTTTTAATCCAACAATAAAAGATAGTTTTAACACCACTTAGTTGTACGAATAATATTCGGACACCCTGTAGATCGAAGTTGTTTCAGCATTCTCGCCATAGCTGCCGTAAGCAAACTGATGGAACTGTCAAATTTTCATAGTATATAGGGGGCTATTCATAAACCACGTAGACTTTTTAGAAGGAAGTCTACGCTCCATACAAAATTTCAAAACATTGAGAAAAGTCAACGAGGGGGAAGGAGGGTCTGAGATTTTCAAAAATGAGTCTAGACAACTAGTACATATTGACCACTGACTGATGGACCGACCAACAGGTGGCAGGGCAATCGCATGAAAAATTGGAACATTTAGTCGCTTTTTTTCATGCACGTATTATTCCTAAGGATCAGCTTTCGGAGAGTAAAACAAACTTA
>JASCZW010015932.1:0-19608 GCA_034211315.2 Aedes japonicus
AAATCTGGTATTCATGCAGTTCCTGACCGAAATTCAGAAAAAATATTGACGAAAATTTGGTAATTTTTCACCAAAACTCAGGGTATTCAGTTGAATGAATAATCGGAATACTTCAAAATCATGACTCAATAATAAATAACAAAACAGATAATTTGGGATACCTGCGAATACCTGAGAGGGACTGTCTAACCTCAAATTGGCATAGCATAACATTGTGAGAACAGTTTTGTGGTATTATCTTCAGGTATGCAGCGCTCTAAAATACCAAACCCAGTTATCAAGTTATTCGTTCTTGCTCGGGATGCCTGACCGTTATTCAGAGAACTCCTAACGACAATCGAGAGAATTCCTGATCCAAATCCAGAAAATTTATGACTGGCATGAAAAGAATTCTTCACTTGCATGCAGAGATACTTAACCCTAATCAAGGGATTTTTGATCAATATTCAGAAACGGAAACCAGAGTATTCTTAATGGAACTCACAGAATTCCTGAACGGAACTTAGAGAATAGTGGAACGGAATTCAAAGAATAGCTCGACGGAATGCAGAGTATTCTCTTCAACGGAATTCTGAGAATTTTGTACTGGAAATAGGAAATTCCTGACCGAAGATCAGAGAATTCGTGGTCTGAATTCAGAGAATTGATGCTCTTATTTAAAAACAAAATTTTGGACATCGAACTCCTGACCAAAATTCAGGGAATTTTTTACCGAAATGTGGGCCATTTCTGATCCTATTTGTAAGAACTCCTGATGAAAAAGTTCAGAATTTCTGATAGGAGTTCAAATAATTAAATTTCTTAATATGGATTTCTGAAATCGTAAATTGCTGGAATACAGAGTAAAAACTGAAAAATCCTGATTCAGATTATGTCTCTGGGACATTTATGAACTAATTTGAAGGAATTTACAGAAGTCTTCGGAGGAATTCAGAAAAGTATTTGGAAGAAATCAGTAAGATTCATGGAGAGATTCAGAACATATCTAGCCCTGAATTCATTTAAGGTATCACTGGCATTTCTTCGAGGGATTCATATTACTTCTTGAAAGTAGTCAGTAAATTCCAATGTGTTATTCAGATTGTTTTTAAGTGAAATTCAGGGAAAGTTTTGGAAGAAATAGGAGAACTTCTAGGAGGAATTGAGAGTTTTTTTCGAGATATTCATGGAATTGGTTTAAGCTAAAATTTTCACGAAAGATTAAGAGAATATCGTACAGGAATTCATATGATTTTGTTTAAAGAATCATTCAGAAATTCCTTTAATTCTGTTCAACAATCCCCGGAACTACAGACAGCATTTATTTCTAAAATCCAGTCAGAAGCGTTCTGGATTCTGGTCAGGAATTCGAAAAGTTCCAATCGGGATATACCTGAAGTTTTTTTTAGAGATTTCTTGACTTTATGACAAAAAATACACGAATTTTGCTCAAGTATTCCCTTAACTTCAGATAGGAATATCTTTGCATTCTGTTCATATGTATCTTCAACTTTGAGTAGAACTTCCCTGCAATACGATTATAAATTCTCAAAATTTTGGTCAGAGGTTTTCGAAGTTTTGGTGAAACATTTTCTAAATTTCGGTCTGTGATTTCCTGGATTTCGATGAGAAATTCTCTTGACTTTTAATCAGAAGTGTAGGAATCTACCTGAAGTTGAATTAGAAATTCACTGACTTTGGAATAAACAAAATTGGAATTTTGGTTATAAATTCCCTTAACATTGAGCAAAAAGTCTTTGAATTTCATTCATAAATTCCAAATATACCGTTGACAGCTTGTCTGAGTTATGAATCTCTGAATTTTGACCAGAAATTCTCAAATTTTTGGTGAATGATTTCCTGAATTTGAGTTGAAAATTTCTTGAAAGCAGGAAGTCCCTTAATTTTTGGTTGGAATTCCCTAAATTTCCAGTTAAGTTCCTTAATTTCAGCAAATTTCGATCAGCGAATCCGTTTACTTCAAACGCATAACGCTTCTTTCTCTGCATTTTATTAAAAATTGTCTGAATACGGTTTTTGAGTGACATTCCCTGAATTTCGGTCAGTGATCTCAAGATTTTTTGGAGATCCTCAATAGATCTTGTCTCACTGTGAGAATTTCCCTGACTTTTCATCAGTAATTTCCTGAGTTCAAGGATTTTTGCTACGGACTCCCTGAATACTTTCAGCGTTTCCATTAATTTAAGAAAGTAGTGTGCCAGGATTTCTTGAATGTCAGGTAAAATTACCAGAATAGCATGCAAAAGAACCCTGAATCCAAGAGGTCCCAGAATAGGTTCCAAGAATACGGAATACCTTTAATTGCTTTAATAACGTTCAGCTCTTTAATACGTTTTATTTTATTTCTTGAATTTCAATTAAAAAATCCCCAAATTTCATTCAAAACTCATTTCATTGCAGCCAAAAATGTCTTTACTTCTACTTCTCTCAGGAATTTCTAAGATGGTTTAAGGAACTCTACGGTAAGAAATTGACTCAACATCGGTTAGTGTTTCCCTGAATTTTGATCAAAAATTTTCTGAATCTCAGTGAGAAATTCCTTTAGTTGCGGTCAGACGTTTAGTTTAATTTCAGTTCTGTGATTTTTAGAATTTCGGTCAGAAAGTCTGAATTGACAGGAATTCCCTTATTGGTAGTCAGCAGATTTAGTTAAATTCTTTAATTCAGACAGAAATTTTTTGAGTTTCGATTGAGTATTAACAGAGTATCGGTCAGCGTTTGCCTGAATTTCGGTCATAAATAAATAGAATTTTGATCAGTCCCTTTGCATCAAAAAATGATTCCCTGAATTTTGGTCATCAATTCCGTGACTTTCTGTTATAAATTCCTTAACTATCTTTCAGATTTCGCCATGTTTTCGACAGAAATGCCCTGAATTTTATTTTATAATTTATGGTCAGAAATTATCTATATTTTGTTCAGAATTTCCTTTAATACCACATTATTCCTAGGTAATGGTTTTATGTCTGGCAATAAATTCCTCAAATTATAATAACAAATTCCATAAATTCCGGGCAAGAATTCCCCAATCCCAAATCAGTCAGATTTTTTTTCTGAATTCCAATCAGAAGTTCTTTGAGTTCTGGTCAGGAATCCTTTAGTTCCAGTTGGGATCAACCTGAAGTTTAATGAGAAATTTCCTGATTTTGGATCAAAATTGTCCTGAAAATCGGTCAAACATTCCCTGGACTTCCGGTTAAATGTTGTCGAATTCCATTCAAAATCTGAAGTTCAATTGGAACTGCAATATGGTTGAAAATTGCGTTGGACAGAAATACCCTAAATTTTAATTCACTGTTTATGATCAGAAATAAGTGAATAAAGAAAGTCTCGAAATCTGACCCAGTCCCAGGTCAAGGCTAATGGAAATCTTTCACAGGACATTAGTAAGTAAGTAAGTCAGAAATTGCCTAAATTTTGGTCAGAAATTACCTGAATCCCTTACCACAATCTCTTATTACCAAATAGCTTCTAGTAACGAATTCCATAAACTCCAGGCAAGAATTCCCCAAACCGTAACAACCCAGAATTTGTTCCCTAAATTCCGATTAGGAGTTCTCTGAATTCTGGTCAGGAAACCTTGACTTACAGTTGGGATCTACCTGAAGTTTAATCAGAAATTCCCTGACTTTAGATCATAATTTTCCTCAGCATCGGTTAGACTATCCCTGGACTTCCGGCAAAAAGTCCTTGAATTTCATTCAAAAACTCCCTGATTTTCGTTTAGAAATTACCTGAAATACGGTTGATCATTGAACTGCAGTCAGCGATTTCTTGAATTTGGGTCAGTGATTTCCTGAATTGCGATCATAAACTCTCTGACTTTCAGTTGAAGATTCCCGGAACCCAATAATTCCGTTTGAACTTCTAATAATTTTCAACAGAAGTTTCCTTTATTTCAGCCAGAAATGTTGATGAAATACGGTTAACGATTTTCTTACCTTCGGGTAGAAATTTTCTGAATTCAAGCAATTCCCAAAATTTTAGTTAGGAGTTTCCTTAGTTTCATTCCGAAGAATACTTAATTTCAATCAATAATTCCTGGAATTTTGGTCAGTGATTTCCTGAAATTCAATCAAAGTGATTTCGCTTTCGGTCAGAAATTCCCAGACTTTAAGTCAGGAGTTTCCCAACTCCCCGAATTTCAGTTAAAAATTCTCTGGATATCCATGAAAAATTCCCTGACTTTCTTCTAGAAATTCCCAGATTTGCATTCAGGGGTTTCCCGATTTTTTGTTAGGAATTTTTTCAATGGCAGTAAGATATTTTCTTTCCGTCAGTCCAAAATTCGCTTAAATCTAGTAGAAAATGCACTGAATACTTGTCAGCGTTTTGACTGAATTTTCATCAGAAAATTTCTGAATTGCAGTTAAAACGTTCCTGATCACGTTCCTTCATTTCAGTCAGAAATTCGCAGAATTTCAGTCATCGATTTCCTGAATTCCGTGATGGCGGTAAGATTTTTTTTAATTTCAGTTAGCAAACTACTGAATTTTGGTAAGAAGTTCACAGAATATTGGTAAGCGTTTTCCTGAATTTCGTTAATAAACTCTTTCAATTTCAATCAATAATTTTCATAGTTTTTGACACATTTTGATCAGAATTTAGGTGAGAAATTCCCTGAATTTTACTCGGAAATTTCCTGAATATCAAACAACGGTTCCTTGAATTTCGATCAAAGATTCCACGACTTTCTGTTGGTAATGCAAAATTCAGGAAAACACTAACTGAAATTCAGGAAATATCACTCCAGAATAGTATTTCAGAAAAATTTCAAACGAGATTCGGAGAATTTTTGAATGAAATCAAGAGAACCTAAGAGGGTTTGATTTAAAGAAAATAGCTGTCCATAATTTCTGACTGAAAGTTAAAAAAAAAAAACATTTCACGGTAATTAAAGGAATTCCAAACGAAAATTTTGGGAATTTTTGAATTCTGGGATTTCTAGGAATCTGAAGTTCAGGAGATCGCTGAATTAAACTCAGGGAACCTTACACCGAGATTAAACAAGGACAAAATTCCTTGAATTTCAACTAGCGGACTCAATTTCATTCCGAAATAACCTGAATTCGGATCAAAAGTTCACAGAATCTCGGTCGTTTCCATTTAATTTCAACTACTAGAAATCGAAGAACTCGAGTATTTCACTATGAAGTTCTAATAATTTTCAACTGAAGTAGGCTTTATTTTAGTCAAAAATGTTGTTTAATTCTGGTTAGCAATTCCCTAACCTTCGGGCAGAAATTCCCAGAATTTAAGAATTCTCAGAACTTTCGTTAGGAATCCCTTAATTTTCGTCCGAATATTACTTATTTTAATCAATAACTCGTAGAATTTTGATAATCAATTTCCTAAAATTCGATCAAAGCGATTCCCTAAATTTCAGTTTAAAATTTCCTGAATTTCCATCAGAAATTTCCTGACTTTCTTCAGAAATTCTCAGATTTTCAGTCAGGAGTTCCCAATTTTTGTTAGTTTTTGTTGAATACTCTGTTCAGAATGGCGCAAAGATATTTCCTTTATTTCAGAACAGAATTCGCTGAATTCGAGGTAAGAAATACACTGAATATTTGTCAGCGTGTTTACTGAATTTTCGTCAGAAAGTTTCAGAATGGCAGTTAAAAAGTTCCTGATCAGAATGTCCTTTATTTCAGACTGAAATTCACAGAATTTGGGTCATCGATTTCCTGAATTCCCTTAATGGCGGTCAAAAGTTCTTTTTATTTTGGTTAGAAATTTACTGAATATTGGTAAGCGTTTTCATGGATTTCGTTAATAAATTCCTTGAATTTCAATCAATAATTCTTATAGTTTTGGACAAATTTTGATCTGAATTTGAGGTTGAGAATTTCACCAGGAAAGTTCCTGAATATCGAGCAAAGAATCCATGAATTCAGGTCAGAAATTCCACGACTTTCTGTTGCTAATGCGAAATTCGGGAAAACACTGCTAGAAATTCAGGAAGTTTCTCTCAGAATAGTATTTAAAAAGAAACTTTAAACGAAATTCCGAGAATTTTTAAATGAAATCAAAAGAACCTAAACGGGTTCTGACTTAAAGAAACCACTGACCAATATTTCTGACTTAAAATAAAAAAAAACATTTTATGGTTATTAAAGGAGTCCCAAACGAAAATTTTGGGAATTTTTGAATTGTAGGAATTCAAGAAACTGAAATTCAGGAGATCACTGATTTAAACTCAAGGAACCTTTAATCGAGATTAAACAAGGAACAAAATTCCTTGAATTTCAGCTAGCGATTCAATGGATTTTGGGAAAAAATTTCCATAATTTCAGTTCCAAAATAGTCTGAATTCAGATCGGAAGGTCACAGAATCTCGGTCATTTCCATTTCGGAATTTCAGTCAAAGAGTCTGAAATTATAGGCAGTCCGTTAATGGCGTTCAAAAGTTCTTTTTTTCAGTTAGTAAATTGCTGAATTTCAGTTGGAAATTCCCTGAGGGTTGGTAATCGTTTTCCTGAGTTTCATTAATAAACTCCTTGAATTTCAATCAATAGTTTTCATAGTTTTGGACACATCTTAATCTGAATTTAAGTGAAAAATTCAATGAATTTTACAAAGAAAGTACCTGAATATCGAAAAACGATTCCTTGAATTCAGATCAAAAACTCCGCGACATTCTGTTGGTAGTGCGAAATTACGGAAAACACTGACCAAAATTAAGTGAGCTTTCCCAGTATAGTTTTTCAGAAATTTTTTAATCAAAATTCAGATATATTATAAATGAAATCAAAAGAACTTAAATGGGTTCAAAGTAAAAAGAATCGCTGACCAACATTTTTGACTGAAAATAAAAAAACATTTCATGGTAATTATAAGAATTCCTAACGAAAATTTAAAGAATTTTTTAATTCTAGGAATTCTAGGAAACAGAAATTTAGCAGATAACTGACTTAAACTCAGGGAACCTTTCACAGAGATTAAATATGGACAAACTTCCTTGAATTTCAGTTAGCGATTCACTGAATTTCGGTATGAGATTTCCGAAATTTTAGTCCGAAATATTCTGAATTAAGATCAGAAATTTAAAGAATCTGGGTCAGTTGCTTAATTTTAACTACGTTTATTTACATTAATTGTTATGTTATATATTCTCCGTGCGAGGAGTAACGATTATGATGTAGAAGGAGATGTTCGCTCATCACCATGAGGCACCAAGAGTGAACAACAATGTTTTTGCTGGAATGAAAGATATGAAGAGAAAGTTCTGATAGTTCCACTAGTGTGCGGCAGGCTTGGAAATATAGCAGATGTTTTAGGAAAATTGAGCGAAAAGGGCACGTGTACAGTGGTACTCAAACCAACGACATTTTTGCCTAACATCCCACTGCCTACCTTTATTGCTTATTGCTTATCTTAAACTGTCAAGATAAGCAATAAAGGTAGTTGGAATTGAAGGAAATAACTAATCTTTCTTCTTATTTTCTAATCAAGTGTTCCACTAAAAAATTCTCACTTACCAAGATACTTGTAAAAAGCTCATTGAACTTCAATTAGCAGTTTATAGATTGTAATCAGTAGATCTCGGATTTTCAAAGATTATATGAATCAAGACCTGATTTCTCTAAATTTTGGACAAAAAATCCATGAAATTCGGTTAGAAATTTTTTGAATTTCCATCAGATATTCCCTGAAAGTTAATCAGAAGTGCCTCAAATTCAAGAATTCCCTGAATTTTCGTTGGGAATTTCTTTGATTGCTTCCAGAAGTTCCCTAATTTCAGTCAGTAATCCACCGAGTCTCGGAAGCGATTACCTTAAATTCGATTGAAAAATCCTTGAATTTCAGTTTAATCTTCCTTACCGGAGCTTCCAGAACTCCCAGCTCAGATGTTGAAGACAGAACATTTAAACCCAAAAAAAAATCTCAAGCTCAGACTCGAAACGAGATCATTAACTCATGCCTACACACAAAGAAATCCTTTCAGTAGGCCAACGTCGCCCGAACAAAGCCTCTCATCTTGTCAACACCTTCGAGGATGACGACAGCGCGCGATGTGAACAGGCAAGGAATGCTGACAAAATGCTCATTTTCCTTAAAACGCCTATTATTCTGGCTCGTTACTAAACGGCGGGTACATACATTTATCAACACAGATAGACATCAAACAAACACACAAAGCCAGGGGGAGAACGGTCATTACTGAAATTGAAGAAACTGCACACTTTCAACTGGGTGAATTCTCCTGATCATCACCATTATCACTTCGACGGAGCAAAACGACGGGGAGTGTGACTGAGCGTTGCCTTGACGATGGATGTTCGCGCATTTTCTTATGAGTGTGTGGAAGATTTGGGGAAAACATGGGAAATCCTAAGCCTGGGTGTGTGTTCGTGTGTACTCTGCCAGCACTTTGAATGCGATGTATAATGTATGAAGCCGGTGTTTTTCTTGCCAAACGAAGCGAGGAAAAATTTGCCAAGTTGGCATACGACCTCGCCCTGTACCCTCCGTGGACCATGCCAAACCCGCCTCAAGTGCGGGGGTGGGATCGAGCTTGACAGTAGAAGGCAAAAACAACCAGGCGAATGGAGACGCCTCATCATGACGGCGATGTTTTCGGGTGTGACGTGATTATTGTTTTTCCCCTGCGTTAACGTTATTAAGTACGGGGTTGTTCGATCTTAGCTCGGCGCGAGTTATGAGTTGAGTGCAATTGATGCTGATATGAATGATTCGCGGGAATGTTCATTTCAAGAACCAATTGAGAGTTGTTTTCGGTTATTTTCGGTTCTATCTCTTAGGTTTTTCACTGTCAAAATGACTTAAAATGGGATAATGATGATGTCACGTTTGAAAACATTCTGTTTCGGTGGGTTCTCGCTTATCCTAATATGATGTTCCGCCATGATAATCAACCTTCTTCTCGGAAGGCAACCTTGATTTAGATGGCAAGCAAAATAGGCATCCTACAACGAACGCAGCTCACTCTACGCCTATTTTGCTGACACAGATCGGATATCGACAACGACGACGACGACGACGATGGGCGATCAAAAACAGCACTATTTTTAATCCACTTGGCAAGCGAGTACCAGAGCACCCACCCCCACTTCAGTACAATTTTTGATGGCTGAATCATGAGAGTCCGTGTGCGACGGTGTCACTCACTCATCTCAATCATCCGCTGTGTGCAGCCTGCGGAAGCAAATTTTGTTCACCTGTGTGGATTGACCTCCCTCCTCAAATACGCCAATCGCAATACTGCCCCAAGCTTTGTCAATTGAGAAACTGTCATTTTAGATGTTAAGGTTAGCCAAACGGTAGTTATTACTAGTATAGAGCATTTCCTGCCAGAATAGCAAACCGGTTGGACCCTACTCACTCCGATCTGAATGGAATTTTGTCTATGCGTTGGTTTCTACCCAAAATTACGTTTTCCATAGAAAAAAAACAAAAATTATCCTGGACTAATTTTCTATAAGGACGTATTTAAAATGTGAATTTTATATTTCATATACAAACAATTTCGCAAGCGACTCATCTGATCAAAATGTAGACTAAGAATCAGGCAATGAAGTGCTCTTCAAGAAAAAAAATACACTGAAACTAAAAAAATCGTAAATTTATGTTTAAAAACATAAAACATTGATTTTCCCAAAGAGCGGAAGGTATGTCCTTAAAACTGGCTAAGTGTTCAAGATGGTCACTTCTTTATTTTTTTTTAAATATATTTATAATTTTTTTGAAAAGGTTAAAATTGATATATGATAAGTTTTTTCTGCTCTTTTATTAAAAACAAATAAATGGAGTGAATATTTGGTAAAGTCATATTAGAAAATGTACGATTTAAATAAACTCATAATATCCATGTCAATTTAAAAACAAAAATTCAAAACATTGCAGGAGTGACCGTCTTAAACTTTTCACCAGATTTAAGTATATAACTTCATGTTTTTTCAAAAAAAAAAAAGCAGCATCTGGTGTTGGGGGAACCAACTGATCCCGATCACCTGTGGAAGTGAATACTTCAAAGTGAGTGTGCTATTTTTTGCTTTGCCATTCCTCATCCGAAGAATGTCTAGCCCGGGGGATTTTGAAACCTTTGGAGTTTACATCAAAAAAACAAAATTGAAATAAATATATTCAATAAATTAATCATGAATTTTCTGAAAATTCATGGAATTCAATAAGGTTATCGAAAAGAATGCCAAAATCGGTCGCTGATCTACAGTTCATTTGTATTACATTTCAAATTTTGAATTGATTTTTCAATAATTTCATATAATTCATACATTTTGAACGGAAGAAATCACAGTTTTGCCAAATAGCCAAATTATCTTCGCAATGGCTACTTTAAAACTAGTTGGTCATTTAGCGACTTTTCTCAATGCCAATTCACCGTTTAATGCATTTACAGGAGGCAAAATGGTTTGAAAATGCTTTTTCAATCGACCATAATAAGATAATTTGAATGAGTCCTAAAACGGCATTTCAAAACAGCATTTTACGAGTTCATAAAGTCAAAATAAAACCTTTGATGGGAGTAAAAGGAACTTTAGAAAACAAAATTTTAAGATGTTGCACAAAAGCTGTGTAAGTTCTCACAAACCTGACTAAAATTTGCAACCTATTGGCACCTCTTGCTGCAATAATAAAACCAAATTGATTTCTAATGGCTTTCATAAAACTTTAATAAAATGTACTAAAGCTGGATGGTTTTTGCAACGTTACAAGGGTTATGATACTATATCTCGGTACACTGATTATCTGCTGAGGTGCGATCTTCAACAGAGTTTTTTCAGAAGATTAAGGGCATTCGAAAAATGAACCGTTATGTTCGAAATTACACCGCTACGTGGCGCAAGTGAGCATGCAATATTGAGCATTTTCAATTTGTTCTATCTCGTGATTCTGAGAAGATAGATAGTTCTAATCTTCGGCAAACTTGTTTAGAAGGTCAAGGACATTCAAAAAATGGAAAGATTGGTTCGGAATTCCACAACTATGTGGCGCTAGTGTGCATGCTAAATTGAACATTTTCGACTTCTATCTCGCAATTCTGATAAGATGGAAAGTTCGATTTTTCGGTAAAGTTTTTCAGAAGGCAACGGTCAAGGGCATCCGTGAGCATGGAAAGCTGAGCATTTCCAACTTGTTCTAACTCGAAATTCTGATAAGTTAGATAGTTCGACAGTAGGGCAAAGTTGTTCAGAAGGGACATCTGGATGGTGGAGAAGGAAAGTGCATAAACAAATGTTTACCTTATTTTTGTTCTATCAGAAGTTGTTCAAACATCAAAAGAAAAGATCAAGCTCAAACGTAAGACATTGTAGGTAGGAAAATGTGCCGTAGGAAAATTTCAAGTTTGTAGTTTTTTTTTCATATAATTAAATTTTCCATTCCTCAAAATGCCCACCGTTTTCTTTAATAACAGCCGCACAAATGCTCGGCATTCGTTCAATGAATTTCCGCAATGTATCGTCCGAGATTTCCTTCTAAGCAGTTTGTAGGCACTCCAATAAGTGATTACGGTTCAAGGGACGCATTGTTCTTGTGTTCAAGTCTAGCTTATCCCATAGCAGTTTGATTGGATCTAGATTCGGTGATTGCACCGCCCGATCCATGTCAGATAACGTTTTGTTTTGGTCCAAGTCTTGAACGAACTCTGACTAAAATATGAAGTGAGTTATCATTGAATCACTTGAATGACCTTGAGTGAACTAGATCTGAACCACTTAACTATGAAGTGAACCAGACTTCGAGCGTGTGGTGAGTCAGTCCTGGATCACTTAAATTTGACGTAAGTCCGCCCTGAATTACTTGAATATGAATAAAATCAGGCACGAATCATTTGTATGTGCAGTAAATCAGGCCTGAAACACTTGAATATGAAATAAATCAGCCTTAAATCATGATGAAGAAGACCTTAGTCACATTAATATGAAGGAAATGAGACCTGTATTACTCGAATGTATTGTAAGTCAGTCCTGAATTACTAGAATTTGAGGTGAGTCCTTTCTGAATTACTTGCACATGAATAAAATCAGGTCTAAATGTGTGATGAGTCAGACCTGCATCAGACATTAAAGAACTATCGGTGCAAAAAACAAAGCCGAGGTGAATTCTTCTTATTAATTCGGCCCAAACTTGTAACTTCCAAGAAGTTCTCTATAGAACCACCCCGATGATTTCTGAAGAACCTCCCCTTAGTTCTATGCAAAATTTCCCTGGATTTCTCTTAAGAAGTTTCCCAACTTTTCTAAAGCATCCGCAGTTTTTTGAAGAACATCTCCGAAGTAACCTTAAGAACTTCCCCAAACTTCTAAAAAAAAATCTGAACTTCTATAAATAACTTTCCTGAATTTCTTTGCAGAACTTCCTTGAAGTACCTCTGAAGAATTTTCCTGTAGTTCCTCTGAAGAACTTCCCTGAAATTCCTCAGAAAAACTTCCCTGAAATTACTTTCCCGAAATTCTCTGAAGAAATCTCCCAAACTTCCTGAAATTCTCTCAAACTTCTCTGGAACTTATCTGAAGTTCTTTAAAAAATTTATGGAAGTCCTTTGGGCAGTAGAAGTGCCAGTTTTGGAATTTTATTAGGTACACTTGCTTTTTGGAATCGTCAGTGCTTTACCTCACAGATTGAAATTTCGATCACCCTTGAAGTTGTTAAACTTTTCTTCTAAGAGTAGTGCTGGTATTCTTGACCAATTATTTTGGAAATGCCTACAGGATTATTTCGCGATGTTTCCATATTAGTTGAGTGATACTTCCTAATAAGTTCAGTCTCGCTTCCGGGGTTTGTCAGGTATGTTTCCAGAGTAGCTCTTCACAATTGCTCTGGAAGGCTTCAAAGATTGTTCTGTACGGGCTTCCAGAGTTATTCTGGGAGGCTTGCTTTGAGATACTTCCAGCATTGGTCTGGAGTTATGGTTTGAAATGTTTCCAAAACTATGCTGGGATGTTTCCAAAATTGTTTCGAAATGCTTTCACATTTGTTCTGGAATGATTCCGAAATTTATCTAGATGGCTTCCAGGGATATTCTGGGATGCTTGTCGTAAGAGCTCCCAGGACTGTTCTTAAAAGATTCCCTGCAAATCTAAGATGCACTCAGATTTGTTTTGAGATATTTCCAAAACTATACTGGGATGCCTCCAGAATTCTTCCGACAAACTTCCAGATTTGTTTTGAAATGCTTCCAGGATTGTTCTGGAATAAAGGTAAATCAGTATTAATCCGAGATACTTCCAGAATTGTTCTTAAAAAGGTTCCTGTAAATCTAAAATGCATCCAGATTTGTTTTGAGATGTTTTCCAAACCTTACTGGGATGCCTCCAGGATTGGTGCGACATATTTCCACATTTTTCTAGAGATGCTTCCATAATTATTCTGGAATACTTACAGGATGTTTCTGGAATGCGTCAGAATTGTATGGGATGCTTTCAGGATTGCTCGGAAATATCTGGGAGTACTGGGATTCTCTTCCGTTCTTGACATTTCAGGGCCATTACATATTAAGTAAAATGCTTTCAACTTAGTGTTGCAATCGGACTTCCACAGTTATGAAATGATTGTGTGGCAAGCACTGTCAGGTTTGTGGAGGCATGCTTTACAGTTTGAAGGAAATATGTTAGTTTCAGTGTAGTCTAATGCACATACATGAAATGGAAGATTTGGCATAGGTTCATGAGAAAATTCTTCGAAATTTAAGCCAGATCATGCCTGGATCTATTCTGTTGTATGACATTTTACTTCCCAAAACACAGGTCCAGATCGATGGCACCGATTACAAAAAAAAGCTGGTGAGCTGTGGATCAGATGGAGCATCAGTAATGAAGGAGTTCTGACCGATTCGTCCAGAAGCTGCTGAAACATGACTTTCCTCACTTTATAATTATCAAATGAATTGGCTCCTTGTGCGAGCTACGCATGCGGAAAACTGCTTGAGTACCTGGCAGAGTTGATTCAGACCGACATGATCCAAGGAATTTCAGATGATACAAAGTATCTTGGAATTGCAGTATTTGAATGTTCTCTCAAAACTAGCTTACCATGTTCACCAGCAAATGTCCGGCCGTGTCGATTGCGCCAGGTACTGCAGACTTCCCGCAAACTCTTGGAATAGGACGTTCTCCATCTGCTTCCGATCCTCTTCGGTACTTGAGCACATCTCCTTGGTTAGCTTCTGGTTCAAAACCGCAGGGGTTGCCATAACATTGCAATCCGAAACATTGAAGACCTTCAGCAGACATTCGACGTATCTCTCTTGATCTACCATTAAACGACTACCATTTTTCGTCACTCGCATCCCAAGGATTTTGCTAGCCAAACCAAGGTCCTTCATCCGGAGTTTCGTCATCAGCTGTTTCCTCAATCGATCCACCCATCGCTGGTTGTTTGAGAACACCAGCATATTGTCCACGTATTCCAGAACCATGCCTGCTTCAATCTTGAAGAACACACTCCGGCCGTAGGCGGACCGCTTCAAACCAATGCGCATCAGCTCATTATCCAACTTCTGGTTCCACACCCTGATGGCTTGCTTGAACCCATAGAGTGCTTTCTTCAAGCGGCAGACTTTCGTGAGTGTGGCTGGTTCGATCAATCCGTCGCACCAGTCCGAGTGAATAAGCTCTAGCACGCGCTCCTCTCGGTGCCATTTTGACTTAAACTGGAATGCTTACCTTCAAAGCACGGTATGCACTTCGCTGGATTCTCCATTTCGAAGTCAAAGCCGGTTACCGTCGTCATGAGTTGCTTCACCCCACCTGCAGCGAGGTGTCCCATGCGCCGATGCCACAACTCGTACTTGTCGTCCTTCACCAAATTCACCACGGGTTTCTTCGTTTCGATCAGCTTGTAGAGGCCGCCAACTTCAAGACCAATCGCCACTACCTCGTCGTCCGGGTTGACAACTTTGCACTCCTCTTTGGAGAACATCACATGAAATTTTCACACAATCTTCGAGCACGTTCTTGTTTCAGCACACGTGTGAAGTTGCGTCAGAATCGAAGAACCAATAGCTATCGCGAAGAAAGCTGCATTTCCCTTCGGAATACTTCGCTTATCCTTCTTCTCGCCGCACGATTTCTTCGGACATTCTGATGCAAAGTGGCCAAGCTTCTTGCATAGGAAACACTTCGTACCTGCCTTATCAACTTGCTTCTTTGGTACATTTTGCTTGCTGAAGAATGCACACTTGCTTTCGGACGATTTCGAAGCACCCTTCACCTTGACTTCCTGCATGGTCGTTGCCTTGACTATGTCCGCCGTCAAAGCCACTTCGGATGACTCCAAGCCCATGATCATCGGATCGTTCTTCTTCGGCAGACCTTTCAGCAGCAAACTGCACATCCACGTATCGTCCACCTTGAAGTCAACCTGCGCCAGCATTCACGTAGTCCTGGGGAGACTGGCAAATGACGTGGTCGTCCCTCTCGGCCCCGATCAATCGGATGCCTATCAGCCTCCAAAGCAGTCCAGTCTACCGGGTAGAGTCACTGTCTTCGAACGTGTTCCGCAAGATGCCCCGTGCTTCTTTTCCGGTTTGCGCATTCTGCGCCAAGCCGTAGATGCTCCGATCGATGTTGAGATAGATAGTTGCCAGAGCTTCTTCCGACAATTCTTCGCTTACTTCCGGATCTCCTTCATTACGGTTCTTCACGGCATACCAAGTCTGCTTCTTGATGAGTACCATCTTGGTGGAAAACGCCCAGCAATTGTAATTTTTCGATCCAAGAGGAACTTCTCTCGCCTGCAATGATACCATGCCTCCAGGTAGTCTCGTTCCGCCAGCTTGCGTTTCAGCCATCCTGCCATCGCCGCCGGCATGCGCTTCTTTCATCTCCATTGTTCGGATTCGTCATCTTATTTCAAGGTACTTGTTGAGTCTTGACAGTGAAATTTTTGTCTTTCTTCAAACAGAGCCGTTGCTATGGCAGCTATCTGGGTCCATAGCCTGTTAAAAGTAGGTCTTACTCGAATGACGTGTGGGCAACGAATGAGCAAAAGTATATTTGAAATAATTCATGCCTTACTACTATGTACAATAATAATTCAACGAATACCTAGTTTCTAACAGTATCTTCCAATTAGAGGTTCCAAAATTCCCGAAAATGTGCAATCAGCAGAATTCCCTACTAATGGTTCTCCTTGCAAATATGTGTGAGGATGATTACCTAAAACACCGGACGGAATTCGGAATTTCTGATTTCGAGAAACATCTTCGTAAGAAATCGAAAATTCAGGAGAAATGGGTGGATCCGGAACAGTCTATGATACCAAGAAGGAGTCTATCGACTTGATCTGCGGTGATTTCTATACCGAGTTGATTAAACAGATCATCAAGCGCTTCTGACTATTCTGAATCGAGCGTTGACGCCGAGAAGGTGCACACTTTGAAGGACTTCCACTCGATTACTCAACTATATCTGATCTTCTTTGAAAGCGGTGAAAAATAGCCCATAGAAAATTAGTATCGTGAGCTGAGGAAGGCAATCATCTGTAAGGACATCAAGGTAGAAGAATCGGATGACCTGGAAAGTTTTGGAGCAAACTGCTGTTACAAACGTTCCCTTGTTCCCTTGCTAGGAAAGTTCACTGCGAACTTTCTACTAATTCCTGAACTACTAATTTCCTCAAGAATGAATATCCATTTTGCTGTTGCTTTGCGGTAGTCGAAACCGATAAATACACTTAAGCCCAATTGAAAAGATTGATTTATGTCGGCTAATCAAAACAAATGCGTTCTGATGTGTATAAACCTGCTCTATTTTGCATTCAACTCAATAACAATTAAAGAAAAAAAAGTGCATAAGCATTTAGACATCTGAAAAATTTCTATTCTACTTTTATAATACAGAGTTTGAAGCAAAGATTTTTGCCAAGAGTTTCTACAGTTAAACACAGATCAACAAGATTTTTGGCAAAAATTAAAGATGGGAACAAACGATAATCTGGCAACCCTGCGTGTACGACGATGTCACTCACTCATCTCAACCATCCACCGTGTGCAGCCTACGGAAGCAAATTTCGTTTGCCTGTGTGGACTGACCTCCCTCAAATACGCCGATAACAATACTGCCCTAAGCTCTGTCAATTAAAATACTGTCATTTTAGATGTTCGGTGGAATTGGCTTTATGCTGAAAATCGAATCGGAAGATTTCGCTTCTTGGAACAGTATTCAATTTTCAGCGAATGAATTTCGAAAGAATGTTGCTAACCAACTATTAGATTAAAGTGTCTACGAAATCTCAAGCGCAGCACTCTATTCACCTCTGACAGCAGCGCACAGTGGGCGACTCCATACAAAAGCTGGTCATGCATAAAAATGTCTCCAAATCAATAAAAACACGTGTTTCTTAACTAATTCTAGGTCGCTGAATCCAAAAATGAGGTTGCTTTTTTATTAGGACGCGCTCAAATATTACGTAACCCAAAAATTTTGCTTTTTAAAAGCGCTTTGATAATCCCATATTTTTTTCATAAAATATGGCGCGTTAGGTGATGTCAGATTTGTTTACACCATCTCTGGTGTTATATAATATTGAAATGGACCCAAACAACTGTTTTCTGCCTTATTAGCAATCTGTTTAATTTTAGGATTAAAAAAAATCAGTAATTTTTAAACAGTTTCATGAATATGTTGAGCACCAAAAAGGTCATACAAAAAAGTTGTTTGTATCAAAGAGCTCCTTTAAAACCATATTCTGTATGTTTTCATAGTGTGCGAAAAATTTAGTATTTTTTATTTTATATAACACGGCAATACAAATAAAAATTTAAATCTTTTCTTCACTTATTGTTTTTTCTTCTTTATTTTCATGATTAAACACACATTTTTATATCATTAGCAATTTTTTGCAGTAAGAAAAAAAAGTGTTATTTATAAGAGACAACATAACAGCAACACAAATCGGTTACGCTTACTTTGCGAGTGCTGAAATTTCTTATTGAATGATTTCCAAAAACTATCGAACTCCTTATTCAACGCAAAACAGTTAATGGCTGCTGCCTTCATCTTTTCTAGAGACCCTTGAAGTTTATATCTG
Source organism: Aedes japonicus (assembly GCA_034211315.2). Taxonomy (NCBI): domain Eukaryota; kingdom Metazoa; phylum Arthropoda; class Insecta; order Diptera; family Culicidae; genus Aedes; species Aedes japonicus. The sequence continues at coordinate 18,016 of JASCZW010015932.1, forward strand.
TTTTATTTATTTTATTCCGTTTCCTTTAAAATCATAAAAAGCAGTGTTCATCAGAAATAGTTTAGCCAGAGCATAACATGTATTTCAAAAAATTAATCCACGACTGTCAATTATGGGGAAATAACCATAATAACTTACTTGCAATTTCACTATCCATATCCACAATTATTTTGGGTACCACAGGCACTTCAATAATACAGTATGACACTGAATATAGTCAGTATCAGCCAGATACAAAATAAAGATTTGATGCTAACAGAACGCTCTTTCAGTTGCTTAGTAATACCACAGAGAACAGACATCCAGGGTCGAACATTTTTTCCCCAATTTACTGTGTAAACTTTTAAAATCAAACCGTTGGAAAAACTGCGCCGCCTAGTCTAGGTTTCATCAAACTAAAATTGACAGGCTATCAAATCTCGAGGTGGGCAAGTGGCGCCATCAACATACGATGCACCAAAACTAACGGATACGAGCTGTAATTTTAAAATGGCAGTTACAGAAATTTACACACGGTGGGCACTCCAGCTTGGATGTCTGTTCTCTGTGGTAATAAGGAACAGAGATGAATGAGAAGAGATGAGATGACGAAGAATAGCGATCAGTTTGTTCAATCTTCACACAAAAACAAAATTATCGGTCATGTCACAGTTTGTTGACAAGCTTGAAGAGTAGTGCATAGTGACAATATGCTATTGTTGATATGATCATATTGTTGACATGATGGAGCAATTGAACATGATATGCTTGAAGCGCTCGCAGAAGAGATAAATCTTGTGAAATATTCAAAAAAGGTGCAAATGGCCAAAAACCCTATCTTTTCTTTAAAAAATATCAATACTCTGCGCAAGTCTGCGCTACATAAGGCTATGTCCATTTGAAAGCTAACATTTTAAACTAATATTTACAACTAACCCCAACCCGGGCGAACCCGGGCTTCAAAGTTTTGTAGCATGGTTTTCACAAAAAAATCACACCTTTTTCGTTTAAATTCAAATTTTACAAAACTTTTGTAGTATTCAAAAAAAATAATGATGCAGATTTGTTTTGTACTCCATTTCAAGGAACTTTCTCTTTAACACCATCTTGATTCAAGTCAATGGTAGAGCTCTAGCGAATTATATAATTTTTATAATCTTATTAAAAAAATCGCAAAAAACACATAGGTGACATACTTTAAAAAATCGCACAGACCTCAAATTCTGTCCAATCACTTCAAGAATTTGGATTTAAAAATTTCAATAGTGTATTATTACAGGGAAAATATAAAAAAGATGTCAACGTGAATTTGGTATTTTGGATTAATGACCAGCGATTCCCCACTGTGCAGCGGCGCGTCTCTTGCCTTATCAGAGGCGACTTCGATAGACACTCAAGATTTCTCGATTACTTTTTCAAACAGACGTATCTGATTTTGTAAACAAAGAGGGGAAGTAAGATTCAAACGTTTAATTCTTGAAACCCTTAGTACTTTCATCCAAACTAGGGCCACCAACACAAGGAATAACACTGCCCTAACATCATGCTAATGATACTTTCCTTGAGGGTGCTGATAGTTTTGAGAAATTTACGTTTGAATTTTACTTCCCTCTT
>JASCZW010015933.1:0-19623 GCA_034211315.2 Aedes japonicus
TGCGCTCGTGCGCTTCATCCACCATAATGACCCCGTACTGGGTCAGCGGTGGATCGGCCAACATTTCCGCAACTTGCAGGATTCCCTCGGTCATGTATCACTTGATCTTGGTTGTCGTTGGATCACATTTCGAAATGAAGCGTATCGAAACGCCCACCGTGTCGCCGCTCAGCTCTCCCCGTTCCGATGCCACTCGATCGGCCAACGTGATGGCCGAGATGCGGCGCGGTTCGAGTATCCTGATCAGTCCCTTCGTGTGCCATCCGAACTCGTGAAAGGTACTCAAAGAATAGACGAGAGAAGGCAGTCAGCTCAAGTCATGTTGATTGTGCAATATTTGCGTCTTTATAAGATAAGGAAGGCTCAGGATATGGGAAGCAGGCATTAATACAATAGTGAAATCAGGATGTCTATCTAGTGGCAAGTGCCAGAGATAGCATCTGTTCACCTTCATTAAAGAAAGTTGTCGGATGTTGTCTTCTTTTTTTAATTTAAATGTATTGTTTTTCGTTGCAACCGGTTCTACGTGCGACGTAACCGCACCCAATGACATCTAACGAAATGAGCGCAGATGGCGAACTTGTCCCCTCCGAAATGGTTCTAGATCGAAATGATAAAAGAACACCGCTAAGTCTTATGGGATTTGTAGGTCTTATTTTTCGATCAGATTAATCGAGGCCCATTTGAAGTAAACGGTCCTAGTATCATCCTACTTCAAAGGCGGACTTCACAAGTAACCAAGTGTCGTTGGACCGACAACTGGCAACATTTGAAATGCTAGCTGTTTTGACATTTCAAGTCCTTCGATTGTAACACTGGAAGTGCATTCGTAGTACGATTGTAGTAAGTCGGAAGTACCGTAACCATGATTTGCTGCATTTTTTAGATTGACTGTCGACACGAATAGCTAGTTAATTGTGTTGACTTTCGATTAATGGGATACATTATGAGAAAAAATGGTCATACCTAAAACCGCGGTTTGTAAACAGTTGAGCGCCACTTCTAAATCATTAAATTTTCCGCCCTGTTAGCGTATGCTGCTAAGACAAGTGTCAATAATCACAAGAGATTTTATTACCAGATAAACAGTTTAAAAAGCTGAAATGCACTACCAAATGAGGAAAATGGAGGAATGTTTGTGTAACAGTTTATCAGAAAATTTGCATACTTTGATGCGCAAAATATGGCATCCATTTTTTCACCATGTTCCTTATTGTTCTCACAGTTCATCATTTTGGCTTCCGAGGGAAAGTTGTAACCGGCGATTTCGGTTCCAATTGTAATTTTGAAGAATGTAAATAGATAATTAAAAATAATGATTCAAAATAAGTTGAAAAATAGTAAAATTTTCTCCTGTCAAAACTTAAAAGCTACTATAAAATAATTATTTACTATATACAACATGCATTTGAACTGAAAACACCATTAAATAAATCACTACTCTAGTTTAGAAAATTTATATTAAAACACCTAAGATAAATTTTGAATTTGAATTTGAATACAAAATATCTAAAACGCATAGGCTTGTACCACAGTAGATATCTACAACACCAATACTAACACAAATCTGTATTGTGTCAACAACGCAATCTATGGAAAAACTCCCAAAAAAGGGGGCTACTGGCAAACTCTGGTTGGGAAACTCGTCCACTTTCACACATCATGGTTTTTCCCCAGTCGTTCAACAACGTCAAACCTATTGTGTCTCTACTTCTTGCGTGACGGATAGTATGCTTGATCGAGCACAAACGGACGTACTTTATTTGGATTTATCTGCAGCATTCGACAAGGTTAACCACCAAATTGCTGTGGCGAAGCTTGGAAGGTTTGGAATGCATGGAAGACTTTTAAATTGGCTCCATTCCTATTTGATTGGTCGTCACTCGCAAGTAGCCACAGAGTGAATCCACCTCAGCATCATTTCCTATCACGTCAGGAATTCCACAAGGCAGTCATCTTGGACCCACTCATCTTTCTTTTCTTTACTTCAACGACGTGAACGCAGTTCTGGCTGGACCGAGACTTTCTTTGCGTACGACTTCAAGCTTTACCTCAACATTCGCTCAGAAGCTGACGCGCATTTTTCTGCAACAACAGTTGGACTCTTTCGTTGATTGGTGCCAAAGGAATCGTATGACCGTTAATCCTGAAAAATGCTCGACTATTACGTTTTCTCGATTGAAGAATCCAATAGTCCACAATTATTCCTTTGCTGGAATTGTGTTAGAAAGAGTGGATGAAATCAAGGACTTGGGAATTATTCTAGACTCCCAATTGACGTACAAGCAACATGTGTCATTCATAGTGAACAAAGCCTCAAAAAACTTATGGTTTATTTTTCGACTAACAAAAATGTTCACCGACATTTACTGCTTAAAAGCGCTGGTTCGTTCGACTTTAGAATACTGTTCAACTGTTTGGAGCCCTCACTACCAAAATGGAATCGAAAGAATTGAATCAGTTCATCGGCGGTTTATTCGATTTGCACTACGACGGTTGCCGTGGAATGATCCAATTCGTCTGCCAAGGTACGAGAATCGGTGTCGACTAATAAGGCTGGATACTTTAAGTACACGAAGGAATGTTGCGAAGGCACTTTTTATTTCCTTGCATTTTGCAGAATCGAGTGGATTGCCCCGAAATCCGAGGTCAAATAAATTTTTTTGTCCGACCTAGAGCCTTGCGAAACAATCACCTGCTGCAACCAATACATCACCGCACTAATTACGGACAAACAGCGCTATTACTGGCTTACAAAGGATTTTTAATCGGGTGGCAACGGAATTTTATTTCAACATTTCACGTGATACACTTCGGACTAGATTTTTTAACGTGTTTAGATACGCTTTTAATGTGTTATTTTGTATGTTTATGTTTTTTTTATGAGATCAACAACACATCATTGGGGCAAAGAAGCCTGTTGATGTATGATATTAAATAAATAAATAAATAAATAAATTTAAATTTAAATAAAATAATATGTATTTGTTTACATTTTCAAGTACATTAAGACACTCTTCGTTTGTTATGTACACTGGGGTCATATCAGCGGTATGGTTGGTATTTTGCTCATTATAGTTTTGTGTACCGAGCGAATGTGTTCCTCCAACAAGAAAGTTCTACGTGGTTTATAAATAGCCTCTAAGCCAACATAGAAACGCATTTCATATGGCCAGATGAGACTAAAATAAAGCTTGAAAAAAGGAATGTTAAAGGCCGACAGTCATATATGGTGGAGGTAAATTCTTGCAACATCATCATTTGTCAAATACACTCAAGTCTATTTTACGCGGTGTTTTTAGGACGATTTTTGATATAATGTGGTTTTTACGACGATTTTCGAAACCAACGCGATTCTTTTACGCCAATTTTTTAAATAACGCGGTTAAAGAGCCAAAAAGTATATTCTGAGGATGTACATATATACAATGTAAAAGTCAAAACTTGGTTGGATGCATTTGTGTTATGAAGAAGATTAGTTTCCTCGATGTTCAGTCAACCTACGCCTTCATTGGTGTGCTGTGGAGGATCTGTTCACATATTTCGACAACGTCCGACACCATTGTGAAAAGCCGCCGAATATCCTACAATATGATACAGGGTTGTTACGGCAGCGCGGATTTCGCGAATTTGGCGTGGATTTGTTCATAAAATTCGTTCTGGCGCGGATTCGTTCAACACCATATTGATATACCCACACAGAAACAAAAGCGTTCACGAAAATGAGAACGGACCATGAACTAGTTCACGTTTTCAGGATTTTTACCTAAAAACGTGATTTAGTTCATGGTTATGTGATTCAGTTCACGGTGTATTTTTGCTTGTTCTCGAATTCATGACTGAAGTTCACGGATCCGGGCACGGATTTGTACAAACTAACAGTTTCGACAGATAATGGGCCGTATGAATAAAAGAGTATACCTTACTTTCACCCATGCATTTCTTATGAGTGAAAGTACAGTATACTCTATTATTCATACGGCCCAATATTATAGTTTGGTAACAACTACCTGAAACCGGAAATTCTCTTTTGAAATGAACTGCGATCATGTGAAATCTGCTATTGAATTAGTTCTGAGGAACTCCATATTTATTGTGAATCGTTTTGGGGAATACAAAGCTAGATAAAAGTAAAATTTCAAGACTTTCCAAGAAATTCGGATCATCATTTAATGATAATTAAGATGAGAACTCCAAAGCAAATGAAAAGAGACAGCCTAGGAATTTCGAATGAATAATTCTAGAAGTTTCCAGGAATAACTCCATGAGGATTAATATCCAACCGAAGAACTATTTCTTGAAAATGCGAAGTTTAATACCTAAGAATTCTAAATGGACTCAGGGACTTAAATTCTAAACTATTAAAAAACTAAGATAAGTTTGCTAGTAGATATGTATTATAACCTTCATTTTTTTTAGGGCTGCTATCAAACAGTTTGGATATGTTGTTTCTGATTTGGCAAAGTATCTGTACTATTACTTTGGCGTTCCGTCGAAGTGGGAAGAATTCAAAGAAAGCTGCATCACCAAGCCTAAACGTTTCCAAAAGCGGTGGGCAACTCTCGGACCAGCTGCGAAGTGGTTCTTTCAAACTACAACCACTTAGTTTCTTTGAAAAAGAAATTGCAAGGGCTAGCAAAACGGAGCTTTTATGAAGACGAAATTTTGAAGATTTTACTGCTGCCAGATATCAAAGAGCAGGTTCTTTTTGTGATTGAATCAGCGGGAGAAACGGAAAAGTTGCTTAAGTATCTCGAAACAAATGAGTTTGTTGTAATTAAACTCAAACGTCCTGTGCTCCTCCTCCAGGGGTGGACTTGGCTCAGCGTAGTTCACATCTTGGGTCATTGGTTGTTTTTGTCTGGACATTTTTATTAAGTTAAGTTGGTTATCGGTCAATTTATTTGACTTAGCTCATCGTGACTTATGTTTCCCTCTTTACAGGTTTTATTTCACACTGAAGTTTTCAATTACATTCCTGTTTTGAACACTGCATCTAATTGGCTCAAAAACGCAGACAATCTTATTGTGGGGAACGATTTTAGCTCCACCGAGACCCTATTCCAAGCGCTGGGATTTTTGAACTTGCGCGGATTTGATTTTGAACTCGCGCGGATTTATTTTCCAGACTTCTCGTAACAACCCTGAATATGGGTATTTTTGAAACTGACACAACGTGTAGAGGCCGGATATCGATGTATGTTGTATCGCTGTATCGCTTCAATTGGCCTTCATTGCTGTATCGCTGAGTGCCTCGACAATCGAAGCAACGGGTGGATTTTTCTTCCATTCAATTCAACTTGTTGAAATGGTTGAACAGTTACCATGTAGTAAACGTCACGCTGACCACTTCGGTTCGATTCCCGGTCATGGACCAAGATTATTTTTTGTGAGCTTTTGGACGTTCGGACTACATTCCATAACTAACACACTCTACAACCCCACGCATACATTGACTTGTTTTTAAAGTTAATTTATGTGTTGCTTTTTTGCCCATTCCGATTTTGCACTTTTTTGTCTATGTTACGATCCATTACGAGAAATGAAACGAAATCATGCGAAATTGCATTACAATCTTGATTCAAAGGCTAAGATTAGTTCCATTGAATTCTAACTATTATTTTTGTAATCTTGACAGATACGTATTTTGTTCGGAAAGTCGAACATTAGTACGACACTGAAGAGGTCTACACATTGTAGACGAAATACGTATCTGCCAAGATAACAAAAAGTAGTTGAATTCAATCGCAGATACTAATCTTCGCCTTTGAATCATCGCAACAGTTATTCCACTAAAAGCTCGCACTCATCAATATAACAATCTTGCTTTCTGATTTTGAATGCACACGTAAATAAAATATTATTCAAAATTTAATTTTGAGTATGCCTCCCTCCCCTCGGATATGTGATCTGGACGCGATGGGTGGGCCTACGCCATCAGCATTGAGATGGTAATTAAAGACATATCCTGACGTGGTAGTATCACATCTCGAATATTTTGATTTAATGCCGCGTCACATATCTGGCATTGATGCACTGATTTTACAGATGTGATCCAACGGACATCCGGACGGGAGCCTTGAATGCTGGTGCAGTTTAGTGGGGCTCTTTCCTCAGTAATAATGATGTGGGATTTCTTCTTGACTGCGGCACCTTTTTAGCGTTCCCTGACATGATGAGCCGAAGCCACGTTTAATTATAAATCTAGCAAGACAGGTATATATTGGTACACACTGTGTTCAAGATTATTGACATATGTGGGGAACCGACTGTCGGATTCACTGAGTAGAAGTTTGATTAAAACTATGAACGTGGCACCATTCTTATTTTGTTATTTCTCATTTCAAAGAGTTATAATCAAAATACCACACATTATAACAATGGTATACAAACAATCTTATAACGGATTCTTTCTCGATAATTTTTCAATAATAGATAGGGACTAGGCGTGATGAAGCTTTACATTGCCACCGAAAAGTGAATCTAATAGCTGACCAAGATTGTTAGGCTGCACTTGCTGTCAGACTTTGAAGCGATTAAATGACTTAGAGACTAGTATTAGACAAATAAAAAGAAGGCAATGAACAGACAAGTAAACGTAAACGATTATACAACAGAACTATAGAATTTAACTGAATAACGCAGAAGACAAGAACGGACTAAGGCGGACAAAGTGATAGGTCATCCAAAGAAAGTTACACGAAGTTTATTCGATGAATTTCAGAGCACCTAAGAACTAGACACCTATTAATCTATTAACAACTGACGAGGTTACGAAATGCCCTCTAACATTTCGAGCATAAAAAGACGCAACGTCCTCCCAATTTCTTTTAAAGAAAACTTCTCTCTCATAAGTCCGATCGGTAAACCATTAAAATTTTACTGTTGGGACTACTGAGACATCAGGCATGATAGAATTCAAATATCTCGATGATTTTTTATTGGAGAAAACTGCTCAAACAGACTTGCACAACACATAAATGACATTCTTAACTACAAAAGACCGAAGATAACAAACTGAAAAACTAAATAACCAAAAGACGAAACGACACCATACTATACAGTGGACATGAACATGACTGAAAGAAAGGGGGAGGAAACCTGAAAATTTAACACCTTTTGAGGCAGTGTCAACAGCGTCTTTATGGACGACATTATCCTTGCACGGCTGGGGAAATGCTTCAAAAGGAGTTAAGTTATATCATTCTAATGCACAAGTAACAGGAACAGCTTAAGAATAGCTTCTTCGGAAAACTTTCATAGCACATGAATGCCACATATCACGATCTAAACAACAAAAGACTCCGTGTTAATCTTGTAAACGTATCACTGACTTACGAAATATAAAGAGACAATTGATGAAAAAGCCGAACGGACTCAAAATTTTCAAACGTGGCTCCTTCCGAATCATTTGCAACAGCGTCTTCTTGGACGACATGCTCCGTGTACGGCTGGCAAAATGATTCAAAAGGATTTACGCAACGATATCATCAAAGGCCTGGCGTAGAGGTTTCTACTCTATTTAGAGTCCCGCCAGTAAACCTTAAAAAAAATTATTTTGAGTATGGCTGAGTAAAATCTATTTAAACCGGGAACCGGTCCACCTCCTCCATATGGCTTCTTCTTAGAAGTTTTTTTTTTATCTTTGGGGCTCACAGTTCTTAAAATTGATCCAATAGTTAGGCAGATTTCACCAAAACCATTAATTGAATTTTAATTAGGGTGGATCCACAGTTTTGACCGGAATGGTGTCTCTGCGGAAGATTCGAAACAACTATGTATGTGATCAACTGATTTAAGCGTTTTGTGGTTTTGTCGGTCAATAAATAAAACTGATTCTACACTTCTGTAGATTTTCCGCAGCTGCTTATAAAATAGTCACCAAATAAATTCAAAATTTAATGATAAATAAACAACAATGAGTTCTCTAGAGATTTTTGAGAGATTGAGACATATTTTTTTCAACTCGGTAGTAATTATTTCTAGGTGTGTGTGAAAAGGAGAATTAGTCACATAGAAGTTCTGAAATTAAATGCACACGGCTGTTATTGACAATAATGTAATCGTTTATCGTAACGCTGCAGCAGGCGAAACTCACGCTATTTGTGATAGTCACTCGAAGTAAACACAAAATTCGAGGTTGCCAAAACATACAAACAAAATATCTCAGTTGGCCGTGTAACCAAATTAACTTTTATTCTCTTCGCGTGTCTCTTAATTACATAGCCTCTGATATATATGAGAGTCTCTTTATCTCGATATTCTCTCTATCTCGATGAGAAAAAACTGCGAAAAACCAAGTTCACCTGTGTTCGAAGCTAGCGATCGAGATTTGCTTTAGATACACTCTCGCGTCACTTTACTCAATTTTTGAGTACAATTGTATGCTATCTCTTTTTCTCTCATGGAAATGTTACTCAATTTTCGTAAAAAGTGGATCTACTCAAAAATTGAGTTGATCCACTTTTTAACGAAAATTGAGTAACATTTCCGTGAGAGAAAAAGAGATAGCATACAATTGTGTGTGTGTGTGTGTGTTTAAAATCAATCTCCCACTGACCGGCAGTGCTTTTATGGAAGAAACTTGTCTGCATTTCTTCAGTAATTTATAAGTGATCACTATGTGCAAACATTTTTAGCCCTGGAGATTGAAGGTGACAGCTCTATTGAAAATTCAACGACCCATTTCAAGAATGCCTGTTCATACACGTACATTCTGAGGTCATCTTCATATACAATAAGCCCCCCATGAAAATCTTCACATATCAAATGGATATGTGAAGAGTTTTCACACTTCCAGAATCAAAAATAGACATACTTGATCCTGGCGTGTATATAGTTAAGGTATATTTTTGATAACATAAAACGATCTCACCAATGTTCTTCATCTGATGCTGGAAAACCGGGCACTGAAAAACAAAAACAAAAATGGGAAAAAAAAACTACCGACGATCAGTCCATCTCAAGAAACACAACCGTAACACACTATGAGAGGGATTCCATTAACAAAGTCCTACGCAAAGCACTTGAAAAAACTATAATTTTACCATTTACTTCGGTTGTATTAAAGAATATTATTTTATTTTATTTCCGCGAAAACGACGCAGCAAAAGCAAAACACGTCATTTTTTTAAAAAAAAGAGATAGCATACAATTGTACTCAAAAATTGAGTAAAGTGAAGCGAGAGTGTACGGGATACACAAAAAAACGTTTGTAACGCAAAATTCTTTTAGGATCGTTCTAACAGGCTAGTCAATTTCTGTTCTGAATGTAGATCTCTCCCTATCTCGATGGCCCCTTCAATAGCGAGATATGGAAAGTTGGCTATAAATTAATGATAACCATGAATTTTGTCTTTTAACACGATTTTTCAAATAAAACTGTTTTTTACGACGAAATAACTTGCTTTTTAACGACGATTTTTGAAATAACGCGGTTTTTTACACGTTTTTTTTAACACGGTACGTATCCCCCGTGTAAAAAAAGACCTGAGTTTACATCCAAAAATTACTCAAACTCTCATTTTCTTATTTAGCAGCTTGAATCCATATCAATAATTAAAATTAACTTTTAGGATTGTCTAACAGTTCATTCATATAATTATACATGAAACATCTGGTGAAGTGTAAGAAGGGTTAAGTCTCACCATCGGTTGATTAATTTGGGTTTTCATTTTCATTGCAAATCCAGTTATCTTTCATCCCACGCGATAACGATCTGCAAATTCCGAAATGGAATTTATTTTTACATATTTTTAGAAAGTATTATCGACATCGATAAATACGATGTTTTTCACGGTACGAAAAATAATAAGATAAGACTAAGTTAACGAACAGAAGTACATATAGTATAGGTATGCAAACAATATATTGAAATGATTCGCCTTAGTCAATTGGCATTTGAAACTTGAATATCTAACGACTCGAATGCCAGCAGCTTCCCTTGCAATCGGAATGTTTAACATATTTTCAATTCAATTGGTATAACAAAGATCATCCGAAACCACACGATGGTTAACAATTTAGCTTTACTGCGATCGTGTGCTTGAAGATTACTATAGTACAACAACTATTGAACCGTTCCCCTCTGTCATTACTGAAGATAAATTGCACACATAGTAAGTTTTCGTAAGAAAAAGGACGTTCGGATTAAAATGTTTACACACGCTTTTCAAACTTCACATGTACACATATATTTATATCTCTCTTATTGATAACTTCTCAGTAGCGATTGGTTTGAATTAGAAAGCTTTCCGTATTCTAGCACACTTCCTCTTTACTCTGATGTAATCCACTGTCCATTAACAACGAGCGAATAATTCTCATGTAACCTGTTTACGACTTGTTTCTCATTCTCCACCTGTCTAATCTCTTCGAACTACGTAACTCACTTGCATGTGCCAAATGAAACCCTAACATATTGCAATCCAGTCGTGAGAACCTCTATGGTTTTACCATTTATTGTACGGCGGCTAAACCATACAGCTTCTAGAATCAGATTGCACCGTGCACTTGATCACCGATTCTGATATTGTTTCCGTTCTGTTGCTTTAGTTATTATAAGTAATATATACTACATTCTAAATATAGAGCTATTCCACATCTTTCTCTGCTTTAAAACTACTAATAGAAAAAAGTTTGTGTGTTCGTGATTTGCCAACACTAAACATAGTTTCATCTCTTTATTGTTTTTTTCATCCTCATTTCTATTTGTTTGAAGATTTCTTTCGTTTGATTTTTCCTCCTCTAAATATATATATAATAAAGTTCTGCGGTCTTGATCCGTCAATAAAAAAAAAATCAACGTTCAAACGTTCACGTATAGACTCGCGTGGACTGTATACAATAGCAATGTGTGAGTAATGGATGCGACACGCGCTGCAAGGACAAATTTAATTTCTTACCCTCTACTCGTGGGATCCCGCTAGTGTCTCTGACACAATCGCACGCGTACTAAATTCTAAGGCTTTGCTTCGCGATCACTTCCGTTTCTCTAATTATACAATATGTATGTAGTTTTTGTTTGTGTAAAAAAAGCAGTAACTGACGAACTGTCATGTATGATAGTAAGTGGGACGTTGGGGGAGTTTTCTTCAGGACGCTGAAAGTTTGTTATTGCTAAACCTTAATTTAATCACAACGATGTATTGTTACCAGTCAGTGATTTATAGATAAAATTTTGCACCCCGAGCAGATGCATCTCGGCCACACTGATAATGACCAGCAGCGTCACAAAGCCGGCGTACTGGATCATACGCAGGTACTCCCACTAGTTTATCACAGAAGATGCTCAGCAGCAGGAAGTGAAGCAGCGCGTGGACGTTGAAGATTCGCCACAGCCAGCAGATGAAGAAGAATCCCGTCGATCGGAACACAGACTCCTGGTGGAGAAACTGGGTCGGAGTGACGTCCTCCCGTTCCAACATGTCCTGGTAGATGGCGATATATCGATTCCATCCGGTGGAACTCAACAGTAGGATTCCACTGCTAGCACAAGCACCTCGCGTACCACTTTCTTTGCTGTTACTTTCACCTTGTAGATGACGCCAGATTCGGAATTCTTCGACTCGGACACTGGAATGATGGACTGCAGCTGAAGTGTAGCCTCTTCGCGGAGGATTATTCTTCAGGAAAATAAAAACACCAATCATCAGAGCAATGCAACCCAACCCATCGCAGATTCCATCGATGTAGTATCCGGCAGATCCAATGTCCGACCGTTCTCCGCGGATGTGCTTCTTGGCACGTGCCACATGTCCATCCAAATCATCCAGGAACGTACGGAATTGGAACAGAACTACACCGATTCTCCTGTAACCGAGCGAATCCGATGCAATCATCCTACCGGACGCAATGGCTACAAACACGTGGAAAAACGAGATCATGTTTGGTGTTACGAAATCCCCTTTGGAGAATCCAGCCAGATTGTCCGCAATGGTTGCCATCGGGGCAAAAGATAGTGGTTGGTGTGGTCCAGCATCATCGCCTTCACCGTAACATCACACAGCGGATTTAAATCGCACGACACCCCGCCACATCCTCGTAGCGGTCAGCCACTAGCGGTTGCCGGTAAGGCACCGAAGACGTCGCGACATGGCGCCGTAACTGGCAGCGTCGGTTTCAGCACCGTGCTACCATTGATCAAACGAATCTTCGTTGTCCCGGATCGGATAGTCCTGGATGCGTATGTACAGATTGACGTCCATCCATGCGAAGAAGATTACCAGCAGGAACAGTAAGGTCAGCAGTAGTTTGCTGATTTGCGAACTGGGACCCACCATGGTTGACAATAACAATAATGATAACTCTAAACGTAGTGGTTTCTTTCTTTCAACAATTTGTCACTTCCGACGGTGCGGATAGAAGGCCTTTACGGTACTGGTACTGGGGAAAGTCTAGGTGCTCGGTACTTCTTCTGGGTAGTTTACGTTTCGCGGTACGATTCGGGGTTGAGAGTAGCAAATTCTAATCCACTACGGCCACAGTCTGAAACGGAATAAAGAGAGAAAGGAACCACCGTCAGTATATGGATACTTTTGTATGCTTGGACTGGGAGGCCGCACGATGATTGGGTGGGCGGCGTGTCCTTTCAACGTGTGTTCATTTTTTTTCCATTTTGTGTGCTAGGGTGTTAGGGGACTACGCAGGCGGCTCAGATGTGGATGAAAATGTGATTAGTTCTTAATAATTTCTGATTCCATTGCTAACTAGTGGGATTATGGCTGTTTTGACAATTTTTACGGGTTTGAATATACAGGAAGGATACATAATTTGTGATGAAGGAAAAATAATTCATTTCCGGTACTGTACAAATAACGGATTTATGTACCAGATAAATTCTAGACAAAATAGTCAAAAGGTCGAAAATAACATTTGTACAACGATGACTTCTAGCGTATTTTTCTGGGATCTGCTTTGCTCCCACAAACAAAATAGCACTAGAAACAGATACTGGGAATTATTAACTTCCCATCGGTAGTGGATATAGATGATAGCAACCGTGCATTTCATATAAATTTTACGTTTTAAGTCATTGTTTACAATTGTTACTTTCGACCTTTGATGATTTTGTCTAGAATTGTTTTTATAAGCTAAATTTGAAGTGATATCATAGACTAACTCTAAGACCAGTAGGTCCACTACAAAACGATTTTTTCTTGGCTCAGTCAGTACTAGCACATCGGTCCCAAGCTCGGCCCCAAGCTTAAAAATGCGCTCCTCATAATGAACTCGCACGAACACACTCTCAAATATTCTGTCAAAATAACACAGCAAATCAAACAAAGGCGCAAATATGTATAGCAAGGTGCTGGCTTCAAGGTGTAATTCGGACCAAGGGTTCTACAACAGTGAATCCAATTTCAAATCGCTAGTTGCATATTGATTGTTGGTGATATGGTGTAGGAAGAAACACTCGCACTAGCAGAACGATTATAATACTAACGTGTTTATTCTCTGTTGTTTCACATGGAATAGACAAAGGTAAAAAGCGGAACCGCAGGAAGCCGCGATCGCAAATAATGACAGATAGCGTTAGCTATTGGTGGGTAAATAGTTGGGGAACAATGATAGGGTTTGCTATACACAACACGCCCCGCTCAAACGCAGCAATCTGCCATTCCTGATCACGTACACTCAAAAAAATCGACACGTAGGTTTTCACGTGAAATTTCACGTAACTTTCACCTGAACACGTAGCCAAATCTTCTTCAGTAAAATAAAGTGGACATTACGTGTCAGTGAATTGTACGTAAAAAATCACGTAACATTTATGTGATTTTTACGTTGAATGAGGATGTGTTTATTACCGGGTTGATAGTGGACCAAAATTGCGTGCGTTTGACGTGGAAACAACGTGTCGATTTTTATGAGTGTATCTTTCTAAACGCTGGCGCAGGAAGACCTTCAGTGAAAATGTCGGCCTGCTGCATTATTGTCGGCACTTGTGGTCGATTTTGATGAGATTCTTCTCGACCAGCTCACCGAATGTGGAAATACTTCACGTCCATGTGCTTCAGCCGAGCCAAGTCTATTCGGGACGTCAAGAACACGTACATGATGCATCCGACGAATTCCTCGAAACGGTTTCGTAGTTCATTTGGACTCCTCTCCTTTCGGAAGTTTCAACTTGTTCTCCATCGGTGTCGACACAAGGCGGCAATCCTGCATCTGGAATCGCGTCAACAGGCTTTTCAAGTATCGACGCTGACTGATCCCTCACCACCTTTTGCTTCGTGTCACGATGGATCCGCATACCCAGGAAATGCCTTCGCTATGTCTTGATCGCTAATCTCGAACTCTCGAGCTAGGCACTGCTTGATGGTGCACACCAGCTTCTCAAACGGGCTTACGATGAGGATATCGTCTATGTACAGGACGATAATTACCTGCTACTTTCCAGTGCATCGATAGTACAGACACAAGTCGTTTGGGCTTCTCTTGAACCCTAGTCGCTCGATGAACTTGTGAAACCGGATGTTTCACGATCTTGAAGCCTGTTTTAAACCATACAGCGACTTATTCCAAACGGCATACAAGTCCCTTCGCTGGTTAAAGCCCTCGGGTTTGGATCATGTATATTTCTTCGAATGGTCGTCGTTCAAGAACGCCATTTTCACGTCCATTTGGTGGACGGCCATTCCTTCTTGATTCCCCTGGGGTGCGCACCACAGGGAATACGTTCCTGAATAATCGAATCCCGGCTTTTGGATGAAGCCCTTCGCCACTAAACGAGCCTTGTAACATGGCGGCTGATCATCTTCCGACTACTTTATCTTGAAGATCCATTTACAGGATACCGCGGTCCTCCCCTTCCGGCAGCTCTGCTAAAGCCTGCTGTGCTGTTTCTCATCAATGCGTCCATCTCCTCCTGTATCGCCTGCTGCCACAGACGTCAGTCGTCCCGCTTCTTCATCTCCTTTAAAGAATTCGGCAAGGTTCTCGATGTACGATATGGCATTCAGAGCGAAAGTTGCCTCCTTGCTCTCACCTTGCTAACGCTCGGACGCCGCTTCTCCTAAACCTAAACCGGGAAATACGATGCCCGAACTTTGCCGTGACGAACGCCTCCAAATATTTGAAGCGCTCATTGGGAAAACCATCGCGAAATGTGCAATCGTCCACAAACGAATCGAAATATCTTTCACCGTTCAGTCCTGTTGGCGTTACCGGTCCACATATGTCTCGAGTGGATCACTTCCAACACTCGCGATGACCGGTTTGCCTTCACGCGCATAACATACAATTAATTGTTTAGTTCTGTAAATTTTAAATTGCAATCTCAATTTCAGTGAGCAAGATGAAGGCGCTAAGACCTGGGCAAATTATTGCCAGACTTTTGGTTCAAATGCCGCAAAGTCCACCCTCAGGCTTAAAAAGGAGCATAAACTAATCTTTCTACATCTATGCTCCCAACAGCGTCAAAATACAAATTTACTACATTACTGAACTCTATATGGAAGCGTTTGATAGCGGGAGGTCCACGCTTTCTTACTTCTCTTGATTCTATAAGTAGTAAACGAGTTCCAGACACCTCTCTCAGTCGCACATGCAACACTGTTGGTCTGGCCGATGATAAGAAGTCATTTTCAGGATGTTACCAGATTGGCTGCGTTAGTGTGAGATTAGATTGGATTATGAAATTCTACAAAGTTCGCTGTGTTGGAAAATGAACAAGTTGCTAGAAGAGCGCTACACATATTGCTCCCATTTGAGAAGATTTTTGGACGGCCAGGAAAGAAAGCTGAAGGAAAGTCTTCCGAATTTCAAACGGAGCTCTTCGTCGGTATTCCGATCAAAAGTGTTCGCTGTTGTGGCTGATGCGGTAGCACGATAAGGTTCTGGGACCAAAGTTGACTTTTGTCATCACGTCTGCAGCAATGGACGAGTCGTTTCCCAGACCAGAATCCTCCCTAGGCTCCGTTTCTTTTTGACAGTTTGACGGGAGATCAGTTCAAGAGAACCGCTATGGAGAGAAAAGGTTGAAGCTTGAAGCATAGCACTTGAAATAGAATTGACGGAGAGAACAATCTTCTGCCAGATTTAAATGTGGAAATCGGGTTTGCCTCTAAATCGGCAATCGAAATGCGAAAAATTTGCAAAACTTTTTCAACAAAGACGTTTTGGCATTCCGCAACGACTGTAAAATCTTTTACTGCTGTGGTTTTTTGATAAAACTGCTTAAAAATCGCCATTAACACTACACTTTAACGCGTTACATCATCTTCATTAAACCTGATGTTATAACTCCCTCCTCAGCTTAAAAAGCAGCTTAAAAGCATGTGTAGCTTTGTCTGGAAACGTTCGTAGGTAAAAAATTTGAGCAGCTGTGCCAAAGTAACATTGTCAAAACCATCCAGCTTTATATTTATTTAGTATTATGATCGATCAATTAAAATCAATTTTATTATGGTACCAAGAGGTGTCAATAGGTTTTATATTCTAATCAGCTTTAGGAGAACCTACTTCTATAAAAGGTTTTATTTTGACTTTATGAGACTCTTAAAAAGCTGTTGGGAAATGCCGTTTTAGGACTTAGTCATATTATCTCATCATGGTCAGTTGAAAAAGCATTTGGGAAACCGATTTTCGCCTCCAGTAGATGCATTAAGCGGCAAATTGGCTTTGAGGGAATTTAACAAATGACCAAATAGTTTTTATAGTAGCCATTCGCGAAAGATACATTGGCTTTTAAAGGAAAAACTTGTTGCTTTCTTGGAAATTTAGAAATTATTGAAAAAGTGGAAAAATAAATGCACCAAGTAATCGTAAATATAACGTCTAAATAAGACACTGTGAATCGGAGACCAACTTTTGGCATTCTCTTTTAGATAGCCTGATTGAAATTTCCAAGAGCGCTAATAATTGTCAGCTTTTATCGACTGCCAGCATTCACTATAAAATTCAAGCTGAGCATATGATTTGAGGCATGACAAAACTCGCGTTATTTTGGCAGCGAGATCGAATCAGATGGCAGAACAGCCAAAGCCAACCACGATTATCACGAAGTTGAAGTTTGATAGCTGTGGCCATTTGGCTCTGTGCTGGTTTTGTTCGGCGGCCAATAGGTTTTATGAAGGTTCTCAAGTGGTCTAGCGTTTTCGAAATCTCTGTTGGTCTTATAAAGGTTTTATTGATTTGTTTTCAAAACTTCGTCCTTATAGAGTGCGGTAACTTTGTACATTTTCGGTTTTTAAAGATGCGCTAGAGGAGGGTTGGTGTACAAAACAGTTTTGAATGTAGTTTTTAAATTGTTACTTGGTATGCTAAATGCCGTCTTCATAAAAGGTGCTTGCATTTGGATAAATGTTGACTAGAACTGATTGGTTATTTCAAGAAGGAGCTGCCGAATTTAGCAACATTCGTTTCAAAGGTGCTCACCCTGTCGCACGAAAATGCGACGATGGAGCGAGAGTTTTCAATAAAGTGTCTAGTGGTAAGCTAAACTGAAAAAAAGTTTGGTAGCTAAGAGAATTGTCTGTCAATGACGCTTCCGAAAGTCCTGGATACAATAAACACGCAACGCATATGGCATCTTTTGTCTGTGCAAAACTTCGAATGCTTCACTATTTTTCTTCGAATCGTTTATGCTTCTAGAAACTTCAAACTTGTACTATACTATAGGTATTAACAATAAGTGACTTCTTTTTTTTTAGACGACACTCTTGTTTGCGCATGTTGCTTATTACAGTGAAATTGTGGCAACTTCTACACTCTAAATCCACACACTCTCGCTATAAACTATCAAAATTTGCTATACCTACGCATAATATTTTAAAAGAACTTAACTAGCAAGTTAAAACTGAGTCACAAATTGTGGAACTACAGGCTCTAATCAAGGAGAATCAATTTCCAAGCAACTCGTTCTTTTATCGGCGCCTTTGCCAGCTGAATGTCACATTCAAATAACGCCTTCTCAGACTTGAACAGAATAGGACAAAGATCGGTTGCAGAGAAAAAGCGAGACTTCAATTTATTATTTTTTGAGTATCATCACATGATTTTAAATATTATGAAATAGAGATACCATAAATGAGAAATAGATAAAATTTTGGCTATAAAACGTGATCCTCAATTCACGAAAAGCTTTATTTTTCGTAAATCTCAGTTGCCTAAAAAAACATTCACATTTTCATTCATTGTTGGCTAATGGTTGGAACAAACACATATTGATCTACTCGTTTGTTGCTAGTTTCAAATGAATCTAATGAAGCTTCATTAAGAAATTTTCCTTTTAGAGGTGCTTAGTTCATTCTTATGATTTTATGAATTTGTAGTTCTTCGGAAAAGTTGAAAACTTCCATTTAAATTTCAGAAAAAACTGCAGCACTGTTTTTTTTTTTTCTTTCGTTTGTGTCTATGTAAACTCTTGCCATGGACCAAAATTTCAGAAACATTGGAGAACCATATTTATTTTGTGCGATAAAAAAGCCGCAATGTCCCGAACTAACTAGTCTGAGGGAATATTCAACATCTCTATGTGCATTTTATTGAAGAAATCGAAAACAACTTGCATATCTCGATTGAACTTACGTCCGATTCGATGCAGTTACAAGGTAGAACTGAGAAAACGTCAGCAATCTTAAGGAGACGTCACGGAAGTAATACGCATTTTAGAGGAAAACTGAGTTACTTATTAAATGAGTGTATTGCATTCACATATTTTTAGGTATATATATTCCCAAATAGAGACGCCCTTTTAATTCATTTTTATAATGTGATAAATGCATAGTTGCACGCCCGTAATACCGTGAAGTTCATATCATGTCAAATATGTCCGGCAATATTAGCTTATGACATTTTTGAAAAATGCATATAACACTAAATGTTTATTCTCAAAGTGATAAGCAATACTCGTAGTATATTAGTTTCTGCAATGAATTTACAAGTCTATCAAATGGAAAGTAAAATATATTACTATCGTATTTATTTTAGACGATTATATAACAAGTTATTGAATTTTAACGTTTCAGAGAACTGTCACTTTACTTGTGATCGATGTCATGCTGATCTGCTGATCTTTGGTGACACTGTGCCATCGAGCTTATTCCACTTTAAACGTATTTATTGTGCATTTGTACTTTTCACATACTCGAAGTTTCAACACGACAATTGCCCAATATTTTTCGATCAGTCTGGCGACTCAGAAGGGCAATTTGGAGGATAAATCTTGTTGGTAATAAATTAACATTGTTTGTAGCATACCATTCTAATGCTTCTTTAGTGAAAAATGACGTACAACGAATCGGCCAAAACATAACGTTTGGTCAGCGTATTTACCGAATGGAGGGTAACATCTTTCATTTTGAGAAACTCTATAATGTAAACTTTCGAGCGACGGTATTGTGTGAATGCTGATGAAACACCTTGGTTTTTCAAAACCCACAACTGCGTTCGCGCAAATCATTAATTTCCGAGCAAAGTTATCAGCAAAAAACAAATTTATACCTGGAAGGAACATACCCACGACTAGTTGCTAAGGTAAAATTTTGCCGAAAGTTTGTTTATAATCCATTTTGACACATATTATTCTCGTCATCACTGCAAAATACAGTCATCAAATTTCATTAGAACTCGATCGTATAGTAATCGTTTACCATGATCCGTAATTTCGAGATGCGTCAA
>JASCZW010015934.1:0-19624 GCA_034211315.2 Aedes japonicus
TCTTGTACAGAGGTGTGGCAGAAAATAATGCGAAAAACGCCTGGAACAAGGGAATAGGTCTTTACCTCAACGGATGCTGAAGATAGGAGACCGGATGTAATGGCGGCCTCTAGTGGCTCATGCTTGTCATGTGTAGAGCTTTCACATATACTGCCCCATAATCAGCCTTATTCTGCGTGGCGTGTGAGTCGAGACGACTCGCTCTCACATACGAGAGACAATTGTCAGTTTGGTTTGTGACCTTGGTTTTGTGATCTAATAATCTAAAAGATGATGTAAAAGAAATCACCCCTACATTTAAGTCAGCTCTCAGCAGCCCAGACACGTAACTACGTCACTACTAGTGTTTGCATGCACTGAAAGTTAATTTTAGTTTATATTACAAAATCGAAAGTAATACTCACTAATCCATTCGTTGTTTTCAGCAACGAAACTGATTTGTTCTTTTTATGAAGATACATTCGTAATTAATTGCACGCGCAACTGTCAAAAGCACGAAGCTTTTGTTGACACAGAAAGAACATTCGTACATTGTACGGAAACAATGCAAAGAGCTACGAATATTTTGTCACAAATTAAAAAGAAACGTCTCTCTGGTGGTTGCATGAAGGACTGACAGATCTACTTTATCGACTCAAAATGTAATTGACAAAAAAGCGCAAGCACGTGGAATTTTCCAGCGTTTTTTTATTGTTTCAGACATAGGGTTCGAACCTGAATATTTGGAAAGTGCCGATTCTAAATCCGTGGTTGATCTCACTAGGCCACGCTGACTCGTGAGAACAATCTTGATTAATGAGCATGAAGTTATAGCTCACGACAGAGCTTTGATTTTTATTTTGGGATAGATAAATTATTTCCGCCCATACCAGCAGAAACACCATCGTGCATGAGTGCGGTATAAAAGAGAAGCAGCGATTGGCTGGTCATCACGAAGTTCATTTCGTGCATTTTACAAAAAGGTGTAATGATAGCATTTCACCAGATAAAAAGCATTATGAATGTTTCATACAATATACGAGACATTTGTTCTATGTACAAAATCCATGTTTACGAAACGCGTGAAAGCTACTTTACGAAAATAAATGTTCAGTGTGTTTTGCAGTCTAATGATACATTTGCAAATTTTGAGCTATTTTCTTGCCTTCAGCTCTTTATTGTCTTTGGGCCGGGCTTGTCCAATTCAGCTAAACAAATCAAGCTGCACAATGCATTATATTTAATGTTATTTCAGTACCTGCTTGCCTTCTTCCGGTGCCCCCCCCTCCTAAGTTTTGATTTTAATTTTGAACTTTTAATGTTGTGTGTTAAATTATTATTACTTATTTTTATTTTGTGTCAAATTACTGCTCAGCCTTAATGAAAACACCAAAAAACGCGAGAGGTGCCTCGATTTTGTGGAGAGGTTGTTGGAAAAAAGTGGCGAAAAAAGTGGACGTCTATGAGATTTTTTGGTAAATAGGAAAGACTAACAATTTATTACAAAATTGTTGCTGAAAAGCCCTCTAATCAATAATGCAACCTATCTTACATAACGTATCGAGAAAAGAAATATCTCTTATCCTGTGATGTGAACTATTGAGATAAGCATTGATTGCTTTTTCCCCCGCATTACCTGACAAGTTGAAAACCAATGCTATAACTTTTAGAAGCCAAATAATACTAGATTAAGAAACATAAGTTCAAGCAAAACATTGCATAAGGTCCTATGTAACATTTCTGTCATATCGAGAAAAACAAGAAACGTTGGCAGCTCGATGGGTTGTGTCGAGATAGGTTCAAGTATTACACTTTCTACATCTATATCCACCTGATTCAAGATGTGGATGCATTTATAGTTCAATGCTGAAACATCATCCTTTAAATATACATGACCCGGATTGTCGGTCGTGTAACGAAAAACCATAGTTTGCTTCATGCGAAATTGATTACCACATAATATTGTCTTAGGTATGGTGTATCTTTGATCTAAAGATTTAAAATTTAAAAATTCCGTTTGCTCCATTTCTGTCACAACGAATGGCACCCTACGACGAATGCTACTTATGAAGGTTGCCCAATCATGTGGAATCTCGATACTTATATTGCTTTTTTTCTTGGCCTTCTCAATTGCTGCGTGGACGCTATCGACTTCCATATGGGAGCGTCCACTATGCATACAATTATGTAAAATTGACAGCGTTCTTCCTCGTGCCTTCATCATCTCAATAACATGAAAACAAAAATACAATGTATTTGTTATTGTTCTGGCCTGTACATCGATCGCTATAGTAAACAATACTTTTGACAGACTCAGGGAGTTTGTTAAGATCTTTTAGCAAACAAGACCCGATCTCTTGGGATCCTCGTTTTGCCTTGCTCTCGTCCCATAAATAGCAGTACGCTGTATTATCGCCAAGGTAGCTACTGAAAACGGTGAAATCGTATGTATATAACTGCCTGGAATAAAAGGATTGGCCACATGTTAGGTTAGGTGTGGGAAGCTGTTTCTGTAAGTCGAAGGAGGCGACCCTGAAGGTTGGGTCTGTTTTAGATGATATGATATCCTTCTTCTTTTCGTTGTATATTTGTTGAGCCGCACGTTGATGTGTGCCAAGAAGACTTTGTAGTTCATCTCTCTTCGTCGAAACTTCTTTCTTTATTTGGACCTGCAGACGATCACATTGGCCGCATGTGTCCATTTTTGGTTTTCGAAAGCTGAGGTTCATCGAGTTGAACAGAATCCGGTAACTATTATAGTGGACCGGTATTAAGTTGTCAGCTGCACATTTATCCTGGTATAATTCATACATCCGTCGGATATTTAAGTCGCTGGAGAGATACAATTTCGAAGACTTTTCTCTAGTATAGTGGCTAGAATATGCGGGAAAAGACAAAATATGCTTTCGCACATATTCCAGTCGTTCTTGACTTATTGCGGAACCACTGTTCTCTTTGCGATTATCGTCGCTGGCAATTCCCAATCCAGTTACTGTTTTGGCAGCCAATAACCGCAGTTTTCTACTCCCGATATCGAACGTCGCCTGGAACATTGTCTTGCATACTTTGACCTTCCCTTTAATTGCAGGTAAAGTATACGTTCGACTGAATTTACGTCTTGAGTTTATTACCTATTGTAAAAAAAAAACGTTTTGAGTATTCGTCAGACTGAATGAACCATGTTTTATTTTATATAAAAGCACACAGGCATACAGTAGTATCAAATTACAAATCATCCAATTATTGCTACAGCAAAATTTTTAAAAATATTGTTGAAATAGAAAGTTTAAAATTTTGTGTAATCGTCCAACTTCAAAAAAATCAAAGAGAATAGATTTAGAACAAACGGTTGATAATTATAAAAACTAGAACAATAATCAGAGAGATAACATTTAACCGGCAAATCTGCTTTTGTAAACAATGGTTAACAATTGCCACAGGTAAAGGAATGCTCCTTCTACCAGTTGGCATATTTGATTTACAGAAATAACAACATTGTTTACAAAATCAGTTTCACCTAATATAACAGTTGACGTTGATGTAAGGTTATTAGATTTCTAAATTGTCACTCTACAACACACATTCATACACTACCCTCCCCCCCCCCCTCCTACACGCACAAACCTACCTTCGGCCGGGCTGTTTTTGAGACGTTGATATGGTTTGCCAGGAATTGATTTTGACTGTTCGAATTCAACCGTAAAAGGTTCCGAAGAAACTGATTCGTTCAGGGTACTTTTGATGGCAGGCCATTCTACAACTACACGGTGGCTTCACTTTCCGAGCTGGTACAACTCTGCTCTTTTCCTACCTTTAAACGCACCGGGAACTGTTAATTTAATCAAGCGACGAGAATAGGTTATTGTAGGCTCTTATGATTCTGAACGTTTGAATATAGTCATAGTGAAAAAAAAATCAACGCGATTAAAAAATGCTCGATCTCAAGACACATTGGCAATACGTTGTTGTGGCACATCAATGCGGTATATGACAACCGGGATCAATACATACCGCTGATATTTAAGGAGCACTCTAGTGCAGTATCGATGTTGTTTTTCTGATGAGATATAGTGGTGGCATTACTGGAAGCAGTTTGAGCATCATGATTTGATAGATCAAGAAAAGGTAATCGGATCGAATGCTCTATTTCTTTTCCTTATAATGAATAAACTATAATCAGTAATGATAAATGAAATCATCTTCTTTCAATTTACCCGTAGATGCAGCCATTGTTGCTTCAGGTGACAAGTTTAATTGAATCGGACTTGTGCTGGCATCTTTCACACGAACTTTCAATTTTGTCGCCGAATATTCCAATGTATTATCCGCCAAGGAACGTTTCCCCTTTGGCTTCCGAAAGTAAGTGTGATCGTTGTGCTGAAATTCCTGCTTTTCGATCTGACTGGCCGTTTGGAACAGCGACGAACCACTTGCTTCTTCGTGATTCACCTGAATCGGCCAACCTCCGGTTTTTCAATATGATCTACGAGGTTGATAAAAATATACATTATTGAAAACTTACCTTAAATAAATACTTTTACCGATCAATCGCTGGATGTTATCGTTCCGGAACATCTTCAAAGGACAAATCAAATTTATTTTCACTGTTTTTCACTTTTTTTCCGTCGAATACTTGATTAGCGAAAAAACAGGAAAAAACGAAATGGAGGTCCAATGTACACCTGTCAAAATTTTTGATTGACATGTTACAATGGACCATCGTCTGACAGATGACCAATGTAACAGAGCTGTGCTTTACAAGACGGATTGTACATTGGACGTTTTGTTATCATCGATATAATATATATATTTTTATAAATTTTTGCAAAATTTCCAAATGATACATATAAAAGCATTGTTTTGGTATGCAAATCGGGATAAACCTCGGTTTTGTTTATTTTGTTACTTAGGACCTTATGCAATGTTTTGCTTGAATTCTTCATGCACTGCAAACAAAATTTACGTAATATGCACCTGAAAAGGGACGTAGATATTTTCCATCGTACTTTTTTGGTGAAAACTACGTGTTTTGGAAATCATTTTCAATTTAAGTAGTTCATGTGAAAATCAAGTGATTTTCACGTAAATTTTGCCGAATGTTCTGATGATTCTCACGTTCTCTTCACGTAAATGTTACTTGTTTTTCTAGTAATGTTTATGTGACTTTGTAGTGAATTCTATTTTTATTCTTTATCAAATTTATTTATAAAATGAGGTTTATTTTTTCGCCATTAGTTTGGTGAAGTGATATGCTGTTACAAGAGAAGATTTAATAATCACCTTATGTGATGTGATTCTCTATTTCATTATGACTTCAATGATGCTTTTTTTTATATCAAAGGTAATCTATTAGAATAATCACTTATATAGATTGTATCATTCATTTAGTTCTCTTTTTGATTGAATAAAATTTAAGTCATTAGAAGAGGGCGGGGCTATTTTAACCATATTGCTTTATTTTAATTTAATCATCCAATTATACATTGGTATATGTACATCTTAGATAGTATATGCTGTATTGAGCCTATTCTTAATTCTAAATGTATAAAGACTATTGATATGATGTCGGGTAATTGAAGGTGTACAAAATTTTTATTGAAGACTTTGTTGGACATATCGTCATAAAATTGCAAACTTGTTTTCACTCCTAGCGTGTAGCAAAAATTTTTCTGGATAACATTAAATGCAAATGATTGATTATGAAGTGGTGAGGCTTAAGGTTTTTTTGGAAGAGTTTAATGTACAAACTATCAAGGATTTAAATTAGCTCGCGTAATTGATCTATTTCCTCTATTGAAAATGAACGTTTGAGGCAAAAATGAACTAGCTTTATCTATGACTTACAGTATATCCATACATCATCTTCAATGGAAATGTAATGTCCAATAATGAAAGAGAAGTAATGTGAGGAGAAGCGTAGTTCCCTTGAATACATTCGTAACTGTACGGTCTTCCCTTTTGCTCTGCTTTCAGTAATGTTTGGCATACGTTTCTATTTACTATCTTTCCATAGTTTGGTAAACATATTCGTTCATTGGAGTCGCTAGCCGAGAAGTATTTTTTAGTGTAGTGTAGTGTTATCATAAGAGCTTCCCAACATCGGTGTTGAATGATCGGTGTTGAATTAGAGCTTGTTCAAACAAATTTTGAGAAGCTATTCAGCTATTCTAGAAGAAACAGCTGAATAGCTTCTCCAAATTTGCTTGAACAAGCTCTAATTCAAAACCGATGCTTGTTGGGTTGTGAGCTTGAATATTCCAATCCCGCACTCTGCAATTCATAATATACTAAATAATAGAATATTCAACTATTGATGATTCATACTTGCGTTGAAAAACTGCGAAAATATCGTCCAGAAATCCCAAATCGGCTGCCAATGTCGAACTCGTGATTGTTTGTATCGCCATTTCGAAATCAAATATTTTCACACCAAGAGCTCACGTACAATTTACGTAAATCTCTCTTAACGATCACTAACTTGGCACTTGACATCGAACAGTCTGTCATATGGAATTTACTACCATGTCATTGAACTTTATGTGGAGTAGGTGATTTCTATTGGATTTCTATTTTTGAGAAGCTACCTGATTTTTCAGGTGAAATTTACGTTCCTGATTGTTTCAGTGTGTAATTACGCTGTCTGGGGGTGAACCGCCTATACTTCGCCAATCGTAGCTACCCTGTTGTGAACAGACAATCATTGACAGCGTTATCAGTTGATTTGCAGCAACCCTGGCGAAATTAGTCAAGCAACTAATGCCAGCTCCAGCCCCAAGCGAAGAAGTTGGACGTCGTGGGGTACCTCGTTTCCGCCGGATATAGCCGATCCGGTATTTTCCTCTGGAGAAAGGCGAGAACGTCGAGCGGAAGCCTTATTTCGACCACCCGACAGTGCTACGCCACCGTAAAACATGCGGCGAAGGTGAAGAGTAAAACCAAGGCCTCATCGTTTCAGGTCTTGGGCGAGAGGTTGGTGAAACCGGCCAAACGGTGAAGAATTACCTGGACTAGATGGATATTGTTGTGTGCAAGCGTCCGTCTTAGCATCTTTCCTGCGAAGCGTGACACCGTGGTCATAATGGATGACGGGTCCTACTTAACCTGGACGGCAAAGACTGGTAGGGAATCGGGTGCTTTACGTTCCCCAGGCAATCGTTGAAGTCAAATATATCTTCCACACCATGTTCCAGAAGGAGTCCTTCTGAGATTGACTATCAGCGAAAAGCAAATGTCCAATCGCTGTTCTTCGGGGCTTGCGAGGAACGGTAAGATATACGGTATAGTACAGATATAAGTCCCTGCCAGAAGTTGTCGTCGTCACCAAGAAGTATCACGCGAAAAATGATGTGGTCTTTGACCACCCTAGTCTCGGTCATCATGCCAAGTTATCACCGGAGGAGATGGATGGCTGAAAATAAACGTTGCACCGAAGACCTCACAACCCTCCTTACGTATCTCAGCTACGAACATTAGAAAAATATCGGTGAATACCTTTTGCGACAACGAAACAGAAGCGCTGGCAACACTGCGTTGGTGTATAACATTCCCATCATTTTTTCCGCTGGGCTCATCGGTGTCATTGTCGCCCGGCAGGCGTCGACGCATTTTGTAGAAGTCTTAATAAACGTAGGATTTTTTCGCATTTAATTTTTCATCACCACCCGAAATTAGTACATTTTTTGTTATTGCCTACGTCAAGTATGCTGAAATATCAAGTTTAATTAAAAATCATCAGTCAAGATAAAGGTAATACTCATGAAATGGAAGCAATCGCTGTATGCGGTCGTAGTCTCTATTAATTTGGGGAAAGGTTCTTATCTACTTTTCGTCCAATTTGACAGTCACATGCATAGTCCAACGTTATCAATTTGTACAACCCTATATATACCTGTGATAAACAGTTTTATCTTTCTAATAATATTTTTTCCTATAATTATTTTCATTCTCGTAAATCTCCTCAACCCTCTCGCTAAACATCTGCTCCCTTTCCCCTCAGGTGACATCATAACCGCAATCAACAGCTGCGACGTCCGCAACGAGGCTTCCTGGTACGAGTGCCTGCTGGAGTCGCTGCATTCGCAACCCTCCTATTGCATATCGCCGGACTTTGTCCACCTGAATGACGAATCCGTTCCAATCTCGGCACAAAAACGACGGCCTCATCGAGTGCTGCAACGTCGAAAACAAAGCCTCCAACTGCTTCGAGTACATTGTCGACGTGAACGAGGAGGACGTTAGCTGCCGCAGCACATGTGTCTCAACATTAGGAAGGTAATCGAAAACTCCTTTGGCTACTGTCATCTGAAACCGATCTGCTCGGAAGGACATTGCTTCAAACCGATGATCAACAATTTCACGACCATTATGCAAATTAGGAGGGATAGGAAGCCGGACGTCATCTATATCGGGCATCCGCGGATCTGACCCGAACCATTCGAATCTCACAGTTCGTACCAAAAACGTCGATATTTCGACCAGGGTTTTGCGGATCACATTCAACTGTTGCTCAAGTATGCGTGACCGTTTTCGCTCTGGGTTTGTCGGTCATAAATGTAATTCCCTGTTTCGGGTTCGACGGGCAGTACATTGTTAGCACACTGCTATCGAATGGGTTGGTTGTTAGTCGGGTACCTCAGAAAAGTAAACGGGACGTGATTTGCCTTGTGCATCAACTGCATTGGAACGTTGTTTGTGTTTATTCTGCTGACGAAGGTATTTTGGCAAATGCTTTTCAAAGCACTTTGGCCGTAGAGAAAGAGGGTGAACTATCTGAATTTTGTACAACTGACAATGGCTCTACGTTGACGGTAGGGCTGCATACCTTAGGGCTTATTGAAGAATCATGAGCTGTAGTCAATAGCGTTTAAGACAATTTTCAAATAAGGAAACCATCATGAAACGAAGATGATAGCAATAGCCGTTATTTGGTAGCGATAATGGATGGTGTGGCCTAGTAGGAGAAATTTGCTCGCACCACCGGGACGTAGAGTGTGATTGTGTGATTGTCACACAATATAAATCTTCATGCTTTGATTGGCATGGAAAGCTCTCAAAAAATAACTGTGTAAGTGCATTTATCGAACACTATGTTGAGAGCAGGCAAATCGCTCAATACAAAATCGTAAATAGTCTAGAAGATAACGAAGATGTAGTATGCGTGTGAACATTGAGAAACAATGTACAACTTTGTTTGTCATATTAAATACCTACCTGTAAACCGAGTAAAAGGTGTGAAGCTAAATACAATCACCATTTTTAAATACCAAGCGAATGCGTTAGCAACTATCTCTTCATATCACAGCCATGGGGACGCATGGTCCCACAATGAATTTACATGTACGACAGACCGTTCACTTTCTTCCTCTCACGTCGAAGGCCGTACGAACGGATCGTGAATTCGTGAGCGAAGCAGTCTTCGGTAGAGAGAATCCGATCAGCTGATCCGGCTTTTCCTAATCAAAAACCGCATGGGTCACCACTATGCCGGACCAGAGCAGCTGGATTCCTCCACACATCCACAATCGAATGCCGCTGGGAGGTGGATGAACTTTTACGATGCTGTTTTCCGACCCATTCTGTTTACTCGCGCGCGGTCCTGCATTGTTTGCGTGGAAAATTCTCTCTTTTTCCCGCGGAGAGAATGACATCCGAAGAGAAGTTTCCGTTCGGCGTTCGTGTTTTTGTTTACGCTAAAGTTTTCCCCTTTCGGTTCTCCACGGCTGCTGGCGACCTTCCGTGCTCTACTGGCTACGGTTGTTTTCTCGCTGGTTGGTGCCCCCGGAGGTGGGTGAAATTTTTCGGATGCGGAGCAAAAATAGAAGCATGCTGTCCGCTGCTTCGGTTTGATGAGCGTTGATGATAAAGAGCTGCCAAAAGAGACATATCAGAATGAACCGCCGAGCCGTGACGGTTGGCTGATGAGTGTCAGGAAAAGTCATGCGTTCAGGAATTGAAAGATATTCTCATCCCAGAATGCTAGCCTGCTTCTTGCGACCTTATTATGTTGGATAACATCCTACGGCTACGTGGGGTGGAAAATAGAAAAACTAAAATTGGGAACATAAAGAAAAGTTGTCAGCCTTTGAACGTTTATAACTCATTCATTTCTTTTGTTTTTTTTTTTATTTTTTGTGTCAATCGATTGGAAACATAGTGCTCGACGGTAATCCACTTTCACTGAGGCTAGCTCATAGTTCAAAGTGTGGGGTTCGGCAGTACACGATGGAATTACCTTTCTGATCGTCAACTTCGTTATGTGGCCAAAAGGGTTGTCGGACAACTGCAAGCAGTGCGCGTTGTTTCAAAAGAAAATTTTCGTTGTACAGATAGCGAATCAGCTAGTCTTTCACTGGATGCCTTGTGGGCAGCAACATTTGATGACGACTGTCGAATCGAATGAATGAATGCTTGATGCGTCCACCAATTCGAAAAACTCTGTCATCTACGTCACGAGTTTTTAGTCATCTACGTCAGTTATGAAGTTCCTCAAGCGATGCATTCTCGATCGAAATAGTTTCAGCAGTTTATAGCAGTCAAAATATCGTGCACAGAAGGTTCTGTGCACGTAATATCTCTCCTACTTTATGAGGTCCTTTGATCACCGGTTTCTGTTCCGAAGCAACAAGGAACGCAAAGAATATCAAGTAGGCTATGGACCGCTGCATTTTATCAAAATCACTAACGTCAAATATTTTCATACGTAGGTTGATAGAAAGGTTGAGTGTTGCAGTTTTCTTCAGTCCAGGAAGCAATTTATTCGGAAGCGTTGAAACAATATCAACGTGAATCAAACTGGGAGGGATGCAGCGGACTTTTGCGTTTTCGAGAGTTGTCAGGTTTTTTTTTTCGTTCCACAGTGATTGTGATTTTCCAAGTTGAATTTCTTTTCGAAATTGGTTTCTGCTTGTGATTCATGGTAGTGCATTTTTGCGTGATTGCTCGAGATACTAATGGTATTAAGGGGACCCTCCCCTGGATATGGGCAAAAATAAGGCAAAGTTTGTATTTTTTTCGTAGGAGATTGAAAAGGCGTACGAACTTTCGGTTTTGACAAATCAGTTTGATTATTATTCTAGATTTCAAAGAGATAAAAAAAATGTGAGAATCGCCATTTTGTAGCCGCCATTTTGAATTTTCACAATTTTTTTATCTCTTTGAAATCTTGAATAATAATCAAATTTAATCGTCGAAACCCGAAGTACGCCTTTTCATTCTCCCACAAAAAAAATACAAACTTTACCTTATTTTTGCCCAAATCCAGGGGAGGTTCCCCTTAATGCGGTTTCTGTTGAAAAGGACGTGGTGAAAATGTTTGCCCGATAGTGGAGCACTACTCCTGTACAGACAAAATGCATTCTTCAGCATCACGGGGTCGACTTGCCATACCGAACGAAGACTGACAATCAGCAACAATTTCCGGAAAGTTATCACGATTGGATGCTTCTTGTAACAATTATCGCTTCTCTAAAGCGACTGAAATATTTTCTCAAATGTTTAAAACGATAAGAACAAGGTTTTAAATTTGGAATCTGCTTTTCAAAAGCCGACACAACTGAGAAAATAGTTGAAGTTCTTAGACTATTGCCGAGAAATTGACCATATGTAAGAGTAAAATCTTGAGGGTTATTCCGAGAGCCTAAGTGACGCTCGTCACTTGGTGAAGTGAGAAAAGTCACCTGCAGTGACATGACCTTTCTGTGTAAATCAAATGGAAACTCACTTCACTGCAGGCGACTTTTCAACAATAAGAAGAAGTCTCGGAATAACCCTCCTTACTTTGAAGAAGCTATTCAACCTATGGCTACGGAGTAGAAAAAGTACGATTTGGGAATTCAACTTTTGTTAAAAACTTGGCGACCGTCACATAGTTCAGATGTTAAAGAAACGTGGTTTTTGTCTCAGAAACAACATCCATCGAAAATTTCCTGGCTTGAAAGATACAGTTTCTAGAAAATTACCCAATGCAATTTTTTTTCGTTCCCAAGGAGGTTAGCTAGTATTACATAATCAAGAAGAAATTTTGCTGAAGAATTCAAAATTAAGCTCTCAAAACTGGATGGATAATCCTGTCACGTAATAACAAAACAGTCCACGGATTCAACTGACGTCGGCAGCGAATAAGATTTTTAACAATGTTCCCGGTTTATTCTCTGTTGAAAGAGGCACATTGAAGTTATTCAAATTTAGGCACCGATTTAAACCAACAGTAAGGGTACTGTTGGGGTAACTCACAAGTGTGTGTGTGTGTGTGTGTGTGTGTGTGTGTGTGTGTGTGTGTGTGTGTGTGTGTGTGTGTGTGTGTGTGTGTGTGTGTGTGTGTGTGTGTGTGTGTGTGTGTGAATGTGTGTGTGTGTGTGGTTTATTTGCGCAGAATTTGCTTTACCCAACATAAATTTTCATAAAACAAACTAAACTAAAATGGGTTTGAAATACTTAAAAGATTTTCACATATGATTTATTGGCCCTTTGATAATGAAAACAAAATAATTCACTCTGTACAGGTTTTGTTCCTTTGGTTTGTGTTAAGATATGCCATTTGGAGAATATACAATCGAAACTTTCCATTACATTTCCATTGAAAATTTTACCAATAACAATATCTTTACAAAGTTATCCAGACAACAGGTTGGGTACAAAGAAAAAAATATATTCCTACCATTGGGTCCACTGTTTTCGTGTTAAATCATTGTTATTTTATCTATTTGAACTGTTAGTTTATAACGTGTAACTGTTTTCTGTACATCTAGGCTGCATTATTCGGTGTATCGGTGCAATTCAGCCAAGTTTTGATCATTCGAATAACATGGAGATAACCTGTTCAGCTTAAACAGTAAATTCGTGATGTCTAAAAAGCTGAGAAAATTATCAATAACACGGAAGTAAACAACAATGAATTGATTAATAATGTCTGAATTGCTTTGTATTAAATCGGTCATCTTAATAGGAATATAATTTTGTTCAATATCACTGAATTAATGACATATTTGGTACATAGGCCGAATGAACGAGCTAGGCTAACATTACATCCACTTACCCTATGTTTTTATTTATTTAATCTATGAAAAAATGAAATAGGTTAGGGAACGGCTTAAGCACCCCACGACCCTATTCCAAGCACGGGGTAAATGTTAACCTACAACGCTCATTTTTTGCAGTATGGTGCTTCACTACATGGAGCACCATACTGCAAAAAATGAGCGTTGTAGGTTAACGTTTACCCCGTGCTTGTAATAGGGTCTTGGGATGCTTAAGCCGTTTCCTACCCTAGTTCAACTTTAGGTGATTTGTACACAGAAAGAAATCTTGTAGTAAAAACTACCATTTTACCCGACTACGCCTATCTTTAAAACTACCATGAAATTTCAGTCAAATTTACTACGTTTACGGTAAAATCTTCAACGTTTGGGGTATATTTGACAAACCTCATATTGATATCAACCGCACCATGGTTGATCTAATCGCAAGCATGGTAAAATCAAACGCATTTATAGTCAGCTGAAAATTGTTGGTGGTTGCGCTTAATTTAACCCTCGAAACTGCGGCTTTTTTTTGCGTGTAGCACTCCCACAAAAAAGGTGATATTGAAGTACTGCCAAACCCATTTCATTCGAATAAGAGTAATCATAAAATAGTTTGGCAAAATCAAGCGATTACGTCGATTGTAAACACGGTTCAGAATACGTGCAAGCGTATTTAAATTAATGTGAAAATTCATACCATATTCTCGTGTGGCTAGTGTAATAAGTGAAGTGTGATTTTTATGGTTTTGAGCAATTACGCACCGAAAATGTGTGAGGATATAGTGCAATTCAAGAGAAAACTTGGAGTCTGGCTCGAGTATATTCCCTAGTAAAGCTTGATCAATACGACGAATTTGTAGTGTAAGAAATTGTGTTGAAAATCTGACTGCTCATTATTTTCACGAAATTTATGTTTCCGAAACGTTTTTGTAGCTTTTAATTATATTCAAGACCTAATTTTATTTGCCAGGATTATATGTTCTTGGTTACTGCGTCCATTTATTGGAAACATTAAACAGCTTTTTACGTTTGAAATTGGATGACTGAAGAATGTGATGAATATATGTACTACGGTGAGCATAGGTTCTGCTTCCCTATATGTCATCCGATATTAGTCTTCCGTGCTATAACTCTCTTGGTATACGCTTCTCTTATCATAGTTTCTCCATTGATTATGATCTGTCCATGAAACAGGCTATTCAAAGAGTTCTAGATTAACTTCGACCTATTTTATTTCCCTATATTTTTATTAATCCTACATGTCAATTGCAATAGAAGAATTTTCTATGATGGGTCGCGAATACTAATCTGCCTTTCGGAAACTCCAGGAACCTGGTTCCGTATATGGGTCATTCCATATCAAGTGACCGGAGAAATGCATCGACCCTCTTTGATTCGAACCAAAATTGGCTGATATACTTGTTCTAGGCTATTAATTAAAAATCCAAAGTTTTAGACCAATCGGTGAACCCCTCGGCCCATGGGCTGCCCCATGTTTTTGAGATTTTTGAAAAGTTTATATTTTGTTTACTAAATATCTCAATGAAAAAAGAGCTACAAACAATGTTAGATACTCTTCTTAAAGGAAATTAAATCTGCTACCAAATAAATATTTATAATATTTTTTACAGTGTTGCCAACATTTTTATTTTTGTATTGAAATACTAAATTGCGTTTTTCTCAAAATGTCCCCACTTTTTTCAATTTTGATGGCTCCAATGTGTTCAGCAGACTTTTTTACATAAGAAACACTTATCGAGAAAAAACAATTTGCTCCGTCCTGGAGATATTGATTTTTAAAGGTTTCATGTTTTCAAAATTTGTTTATTCAACCACTCTGATATAATCTGTTATACTTCATCAAGGCAGATCTAACAGAAAAGCACCGCTTAAATTTTCAAATAATAGCAGTTTTTCTTGGCCTACATGATAAATTACAAGTTTGTTTATAAATATCGTGTGTTTACTTTTTCAGTCGTTTTTGATAACATGGAGTGCAGAAAATTCAATGTAAGTAATCATTTTTTTTATCAAACCATTCGTTTGCATTTCAATGTACAGAAGAATTTCGGTGCTCTGAGAGGTTAGTGCGAACCATGAAAAAGTGCGTTAAAGAGAAAGGAATTATCTGTTCCTCTTACCCCAAGAAAGGCCATCGTGTTTTGGAAGACATAGTGCAGAAAGTAGAAGCGTTTTACCGTGAGGCAGACGTGAATAAAGAACTGGCTGGTAAGAAGGAGTGTAAAAGTGTTCGGAAGGGAACATCTCGTATCCTCAAGCAAAAGCGATTAGTGCTGGCGAACCTTAGCGAAACATACCGATTCTTCAAAGAAAAGTTTCCTGATATCAACATCGAATTTTCGAAGTTAGCTGAGCTGCGCCCACCAGAGTGTGTTCTAGCAGGAGCTGCTGGAATTCACACAGTTTGCGTTTGTGTGATCCACCAGAATTTTAAACTTATATTTTTTTTTGTACACAGTTCAATCAAATCGAAGCGGAACAGGAAAGTAAAAAAGCGTTTAAGGGGACCTTCTCCTGGTTGAACACGAAAAAACCTCTTCTTTTGAATTTTTCTCACGCCGAGACCAAATGATAGACGGTTAATTTATTTTTTATTTTTTATTAAATACAAAAATTATTGAAAAAAAATTTTTTTCGACCAAAATAATGTGACAACGCATCCGCTAGAAGGCGCTGGAAAAAACGGCTTGTTCTAGTCTGTTGCCAAGATATTCTTGAAGGAAGTTTCTGAAATCAAAAAATCAAACGGAGAATTGTTAGTAACATGATTTTTATAAGATGGACTAAAATGAAGAAGATCCGATCAAAAAAAAAAATAAGCGGACTTTGAAGAACATAGTGTTATTTTTGGCCTTTTTTTGAATATTTAAGCCCCTGTAGAAATGCAACCGGACCACCTAGGTCAAAAATTTTAGTTCATCTTATGAAAAACTAATAGACGAACAAAATAAGCCCAAGTTGAAGAAAATCCGACTATTTTTACTGAAGTTATCGTGAAACAGTTGCAAAAAAATGCATTTCGAGAAAAACGGACTGCGCGAGGCTATGGAATACCGATAAACCGGTTCATGTATATAGGTATATATAGCACTATAACTCGAAAAATAAATTATTTTTTTTCGAAAATATTTAGGAGAGTGTTCTAGAGGTATTGAGGAATCCATTTCTTCAAAAAAAAAAAAAAACGATTTTTTTAAAGGTAACCAGGAGAAGGTCCCCTTAATTCGTACAGAGATGTGCTGAAGCAAAGCCTGTGCAATTCACCTACGGAGCTGTGCTTCTTGAACAAGTGTACTATTGCAGCTTGTGGCATTTTCGAAGATATTAGGAAATTGATTTGGTCATATTTTGTGGATAATTCGATTGAGGAAATATCGTGCAAACAATGGACGCTACAAGAAAGGTGCAGCTGGCAGACAGTAGTTTGTGATTCTGATACATTCGTTGAAACATTTCTCGAAGAAGCCGCAGTTGTTAGGAAACATGACTAACGAATGACATGACGAAACAGGCAAAGTTCTACCAGTACACTAGAGACAACTTGACCGAAGGAGAAGTTCTTACTAAGCTGACAAAAAATTATTACTTTTCTGACGGTGCCGGTTCACAGTACAAAAACAGGTTTAACATCTTGAATTTGCTGTACCATCGAGAAGACTTGGCGTTCCAGCTGAATGGCACTTTTTTGCAACGGCACACGGTAAAGGTCCAAGCGATGGATAAGGTGGAACACTAAAGCGATTTGCGACGAGAGCTAGCCTTCAAAGAACTACCATACAAACTCCAAAAGAGTTGCATGATTGAGCACGCTGTAATTGCAACTTGAATGTGAAGTTTGTGGCATCACGGCAGTGCAAGAAGCAAAAAGAACATTCAGCAGTCAGAGTTGCTAATGCTCAACCCATTCATGGAATCCGCGGAATGCATTCGGCAGCTGCCACTGTTCTTATGAAGAGTATTGCGAGCTCAGAAACGGGTACAATTTTTAATCTGATCTTGAAAAACATTAAAAATTCAACACGTACTGCAAAAGCAAACGCGGCATGAAATAAATTTTTATATATATTTTATTTATAGTGGAATTTGTTAATTAAATGTGAAATATAAAATTGCACTTTTATTTATAACTAGCTGACCCGGCAAACCTCGTACCGTAAGTACGTTTTTTAACCCGATGCAGCCAAAGAAGAACAGATTTAAAAAAAAATAGGAACTCTGTAGACCAGTTCTTGAGTAAAATCGTGACATATCGTTCCAATTCATTTTTTTTAGAAAGATAGATAGCTTGATAATTCTATCTATCCTAGCGTGAATATCCGTTTTGAAAAATAATCACAAATAAACCGAAGGATGGCAACACTGAAGATTTTTCTCTAATTGTCTGTTTCCAGTGAATACAGCTGCGAAATCCGAATTGGAATCTGGCAATAAATAATTGCTAACACAATCACCTATTGTGATTGTTGTTAGACCCATTTTCAGAAAACACTTTGTATATATTTACACTATTTTTTAATGATATGTTTAAAAGTTAATGTCTCCATGACGGAGCAAATTGTATTTTCTCGATAAGTGTTTCTTATGTAAAAATGTCTGCTGAACACATTGGAGCCATAAAAATTGAAAAAAAGTGGGGGCATTTTGAGAAAAACGCAATTTAATATTTCAACCACAAAAATAAAAATGTTGGCAACACTGTAAAAAATATTTAAAATATTTGTTTGGTAGCAAATATAATTTCCTTTAAGAAAAGTATCTAACATTGTTTGTAGCTCTTTTATTCATTGAGATATTCAGCAAACAAAACAGAAAGTTTTCAAAAATCTCAAATAAAATGGGGGCAGCTCATTTACCGAGGGGTTCACCGATTGGTCTAAACAAGTATATCAGAACAAGTATATCAGCCAATTTTGGTTCAAATCGAAGAGGGTCGATGCATTTCTCCGGTCACTTGATATGGAATGACCCATATGTTGCTGAGCTGGTAGCAATCGATTTCGTATTGGGGATGATTTCTGACTTGCCCATAGACCATTTTTTAATCGATGATGATGATGATGATTGTCGCCCCACTTAACCCAACGAAGGTTTGAGCTGACGATTTTTCCATTAGATAATTTATTTAATAGCAATTCAACCAGTTATGCAAAAAAAAACGAACTGATGTCATCTACAGATGTAAACTTCTTCAAAAACTGTTCATTTGCTTTACAGCGATATAATTGTGGAAAGCTATTGATGTCAACCACAAATGTTCGCCAGTATTCCCAGCAATCAGGAAATCCTATTACAATTCAAATCACAGAATCCTGTATAAGGGCATTTTCAAAAACACGCCTATATCAGATCCTGCCCGCTACAGAGCCAATGCAGTTCCAACACTAATGGAGCCGCCAGCTTAGTTTTGGGCTGACCAAGAATATCCCCAATCAGGGAAATCGAGAAAATTTACAAACCGATAAAAATCCTGAACCGGCCCTAGTCAAACTTTTACTTTCAACCACAACATAATTCAAGCAAAACAATGCATTAGGTCCTAAGTAACATTGAGAGACTCTCTTTGTCGACTTTCTCTTTGGGTTCCTACGGCTATCCAAAAACATTTTCAACTATTTTCAACATACAATACGATAGTATAAAGTGTGATTAGGGATCCAGTACGTTGAAAACATCAGCAAATCGTTTAATAAACAAGCTATTAACCAAAGCGAAAGTCGACGAAGAGAATCTCTCAATGTTACTTAGGACCTAATGCATTGTTTTGCTTGAATTGGCAAGCAATTCCCCGATAATCAGCCAGACAACCCACTACTATTTTATGGTATCTTCTCAAGCATAAGAGGCTTATTTGTTTTCATAAATTCAAAAAGAAGTCCTTTATACCTGTATACCGCGTGCGAGGCTCAAACTTTTGTAGACTACTTTCTTTATTTCAAGCAAAACAATGCATTAGGTCATAAGTTACATTGAGAGACTCTGTTTGTCGACTTTCTCTTTGGGCTCCTACGGCTATGTAGAAACATGTTCAACTATTTTCAACATACAGTACGGTAGTATAAAGTGTGATTATGGATTCAATACGTTGAAAACATCACCAAATTGTTTAATAGACAAGCTATTAACCAAAGAGAAGTCGACAAAGAGAATCTGTCATTGTTACTTAGGACCTAATGCATTACTTTCTTTGATTTCTTAACTATCACAACTTATGAAACAAATTTCCATCATGCATTACCGTGACGATCAGAATAGCTTTAGTAGTGTTGACTAAAAGTGAGAAACACAAGTGTAAAAAATGAAAATATCCAACTCATTGTAATCCGTTTGTAAAGAACTTCGTCAAAATACAATCTTCATTTAAAAAAAAAAACAAAAAAAAGCAACATTATCGTATAAGAAATAGTAGCATTAGCATTAGCATTGACGGTTGCACACCTCGTGGATGGAGCTACGATGAGGAATAATTCGTTGGAGACATTGCATGCCACCATGAAACGAAACCAGCTTCTGATACGTTTCTTCACGCAACAATCACCACGAAAACACTCCTCGATCGCTCACCTGGCCACGTCCATGCAACCGTTGGTGATAGGAGGATTTGGTAT